>JABUQX010093047.1:5000-17469 GCA_015478945.1 Trachelipus rathkii
CTTATGCGATCAAAAAATATTATATTGCAAGACATTAACGGGGTCAACATTCAATCAATTTTTCATATTGTGGTTTAAAAATGAGTTAGCTCATCCTTTGTCACAGGAAAACATGCGATGAGTTTCGTAGGAGCGCATCTATAACCTTTATATGCTGTTGGTAGTCATTTGATGCATATCACCTAAGTTCTGTAATGCGTATGATCTTATTCATAACAACAGTAATGTGCATATTCACTTTTTAAAGTTACCTTTAACATTAGTTCATTTTATAAACATTATTATTTTAAACGTGTTAGTTTTTTAATATGACGTTAATGTAATTTAATAAAATTAAGTTAATAGATGATCCAAATGATTTAATTTAATTTTATTATTCCATCTAAAATTTTCAAATATTCTTTTAACTTTATTAAAAAAAAAGAAAGAAGCAGACCCTTTTTTCATTAAAACAGAAGAACAGCTCTGGTTTTCATTTGGCAGAGTTTAATGTGCTCTCTCGGGGAATGGTCAACTTCCCATGAATTTGTGATGATCTGACGGGTTGTAATTTGCATGTCTTCCTGGAGGGATGGCATAAGCCGTTCACTGATAAGGTTCGCTCTCGAAAAAAGATGAGCTCTTTAACCCTATTTACTGCGATTATAGTTATTACGCAAACATATTTAAGACTCATATTCAAACATTTTTAAACTCCAGGCTCCGGCTCTGGCTCCGGTTTCAGCTCCGAACCTATTTATTTAAAGCATCATCAAGCAGTTTGTTCTTGCTCCGCCTCTGACTCCAACCAAAAAAAATTTAATTGTTCTACACCGGCTTCGAACCACTTTATTTAATAGTAATTTTTTTGCTCCGGCTCCGGCTCCGGCTCTACCAAAAAAAAATTCTGCTCCGGCACCGCAGCCTGACTGTGACACACACGTTCAATAGGTTTGGCTTAAAGTCTATTAACCGATACAATACAATCATTTAATTAAAAGAAACTAATGAAGTCTCTAAGTTAAATTCGAAGTTAAGTCAAACGTTGCGTTTCTCCACGTTTTTCAAGCGTTTGACAAACGTCGCGTTTCTCCACGTTTTTCAGGCGTTTTACAAACGTCGCGTTTCTCCACGTTTTTCATAGTTGCATTTTATTTTCTTGAGGGTTTTGATGATTTTCCTGCTTTGTGGGTGTGTCGGTTTTTGACTCTGTTTTGCAAAGTGAATTGCAAGAATGTTTGCATGTTGTTTGATGGATTGGGGGTTTTGTGTGCTTGGAATTTTGATGGATTCATGAGTGTATGTTTGTTAGTTGTTAGTGTTTTCAGTATTTTTATTGTTTTCCACATTCTGGTATTACTCTTGTATTAGATGTTCTTGGTGAGAAAAATTTGAAAGTTATTCGAAGAATGTGTTTTTATTAGTTTAGTGATTTAAGTGTTTAAGGTGTTAATTTGTGTTAGAGTTTGTTATGATATGGGAGTTGTTATTATGAGTGAGTTGCGTTGTTTAATTAGCTGTTCGATTTCAGATTATAGAGTTGAGTTATATTTTTTTATAATCCTCTGGATCTGCTTTGGATTAGAGATATGAAATTTTGTATGGCTTTGTTGACTATTGATGCGTTTATGATTTTTAGTGGGGAGGGTTATTTTCTATGTAATTGGTGAAAAGTGTCCAGTCGGCTTTTTTTGTAGTTTGTATATGTTTTCCTAAGTTGGTATTTGTTTTTTTTACGTTTTGATATTTTGTGATGATGATGGGAGATGATCGGAGTTTAGATCGATTTGCTGACCATTGGAGTTTGGTATGCAAGTTTGGTGAGCATAGTATTATGTCTGGCGATGTGTAAGTTTGGTTGATTTGAGGTGAAATTCTGGTGTGACCGTTTGTATTGTTCAGAATGTTTAAGTTTTCAAAGTTAGATGTGATGCGTATTCCCGTATGGTCTGCTTCTTGAGCGTTGTACCATGTAGGGTGGTGAGCATTTAAGTCCCTCCCATAATGAGGTTTGGGAGGTGTGGGATGTCAGACAAGCTTGGTTTGTAGTTTTTATGGCAGTGTTGTGAGGTGCGCTGGGAATGTATAGGTTTATTAAGTTATGTGGCTTTTTGTTTATCATTACTGTGAAAGATTGTATGTTGGTGATGTTGCCATTTAATGCCGTTGTGGTTTGTGAGAGAGTGTTTGTATATGGCAGTGAGTTGTGCTTAAGAGTTAGCAGAGTATGATTTTTTGGGATTTGAGGAGTGAAAACGGCACCGTAACTGTAGAATTTCGGTTCTGGATGGTTTGCGGGAAGGTGGGCTTCTTGTATCAAGGCTATGTGTATATTGTGTTGTTTTAAAAAGGTTTCAATTAATTTGTTTTTGTTGTGGAGTCCGTTTGTGTTGAATTGTAATATGTTTATTTTGTGTGTTTGTCTATGTGTTGTGGGGGTTATTGTGGATGGGGTGTAGACTTGGCAAAACCAGTTATGTTTTAAGGGGGAAAGTGTGGTGAAAGGGGAGCAATGTTTGTGTATCCACTGCTCAAATATATTGCAACGTATGGGGTTTCTTCTTACTATTTTGTTGCATATTGGTCATTGATAAGTTTCAGGTCCAGGATTTGTTTCTATGTCCACGGCTTTAAGAAGGAAGGCTGAGGCCTATGCTGGGTAGTATGCCTCAGAGTAAGAAAAAGGAGAAACAAAGTAGTTGAGTGGCAAAGAGTCCTGTAATGATTTCGGAGGATTGCTCCGGAAGTGGCGGAGGCGCGCAAACGCTGCAGCAGTAACAGCTCAATTTCTTGTGGGGGTAGGATGGAGAAAATTTTGAAAAACTTCTTCCATAATGGAAGTAATTTCGGTGTAGTCTCTTGCAGGTTTTCCCTCCATACACCTATATATATATATATATATATATATATATATATATATATATATATATATATATATATATATATATATATATATATATATATATATATATATATATATATATATGTACAGAGAGAGAGAGAGAAAAAGAGAGAGAGAGAGAAAGAGAGAAGTATCGCTATCTCAGGGATGTGTTTACCTCTCATTGGACATTTGAAATGAAGGGTACATCCCATAGCACTCCAGTGCCCAATGGTTCGGCCCTCTTGCGCTCATATCCACACTCTTCTTACTAGTAATAGACTTCCCATATCACACATAGACCATAAAACACTTTTACTTTTGAAAACAACGCATTTTTTCATATACTCCAGTGTGTGGGGAGAAAGAGTTCTTACAGAGTATATTCTGCGTTTCACAGGAGGTGACTAAAGGGACAGTGGTGGTTGGGATGAAGACCCGCTATCACTTATTTATACCCTGGGAATGCTTATTGATGACTCAGACCTGGTCGTGATCGCATAAGTGACCTCGTATCTTCCGGAAAATCGTACGAATCTTCTTGGTTCATGAAATGTTACAGGAATAAATGGTGAGGAGAAGAGGAGAGAGGTGGTGAATGCATTTAGAGAGGATAAATTTGATTTGATTGCTGTGACTGAAACAAAGTTGACTATATGTGCTGGAGTGGAGAGGAGTGAGATGGGAAGAGGAGAAGTTGCGATCTTGAAGGGTGACCTGGGCAGAAAAGTCCGATTGTGCCTGTGCGAAAACCTGATGGACGTTTTAGGTTGTGTATTGATTATCGTAAGGTGAATGAAAAGACGTTGAAAGATAGGTTTCCTATGTGTGTAGTATCAGAATGTGTGTATAATATGTATGGGATGAAAGTCTTTACGAAAATAAACCTGGTGCGTGGGTACTATCAGAGCCATTGGAAGAGAATAATAGGTGTGTGACTGGTTTTTCAACTGCTAAGCGGCATTATCAGTTTAGGAATTTGAGCTTTGGGTTGGCCAATGCTCCGGCAGCTTTTCAGAGGGCGATGAATGTGGTTATAAAGGTTTTCCCAGTAAAAATGTGATGGTGTTTATAGATGATATATTAGTGATGACTGAGACTTTCCTTGAGTATTTGAAGTTTGTGAATGATGTGTTGAAAAAGTTGGAGGATGTTGGTATAAAAGTGAAAGTTGAGAAATGTGAATGGTTTGCGGATGAGGTTGAATTTCTGGGACATAAGGTTAGTGCAACTGGGTTGAAGAAAGCGGAGAAGTTTGTTGAAAGAGTTAGGAATTTTCCTAGACCTAGAAATGTTAGAGAGCTGAGAGGATTTTTGGGTTTGGTAGAATTTGGAAGGAAATTAATGAAAGATTGTTCTGGTGTGATGAAACCTTTGACCGAATGGACTGGTAAAAAGAAGAGTACGATTGTGAAATGGAATGACAGAATGAATGAAGCGTTTGAGAAGTTGAAAGCTGAAGTCGCGAAAGATGTAGGGCTGGCGTATCCGGATTATAGTGAGTATGCTAAACCCTTGGAAGTGTATACGGATGCAAGTTGATATTGTATGGGCGGTTGTTTGATGCAAGAGCAGGTGATTGACGGGATTAAAAGAAAACGAGTGATTGATATGTTTCGAAATCCTTTAGTATGACGGAGCGAAAGTATTCTCCTATTGAAAGAGAGTTGGCTGCTTTGAGGTTTTGTCTGAAATCGTTAAGTCCGTTTTTGTATGAGATTAAGTTTGTAGTGCGAACGGACCATCAATCCTTAGTGTATTTGCAACGAATGAGGACAGTTGATAGTAGGTTTGCCAGAATTTTGGAAGATTTGAGTGATTTCGATTATGTGGTTGAGTATGTGCCAGGTGAAAGGAACGAGATTGCTAATTTGATGTCGAGAATGCCAGGGAGTGAAAGTTTGAATGAAGTTGGTGATAGATCCTGAGTATTTGCCTAAGGGATTAATGAAAAGGAAAGAAAGTTGAGGTGGAGGTGATTCTATGTGCGAAAATGTGTTGTATGGTTTACAGGATCTAGCCAAGGATGGGTTGGTTTTGAGAGTGCCTGAGAGTATAGATGAATTGCGGAGGGAAGTTATGACTGAGGTGTGTAAGAAACCTGAGCAGATAGGAGTTAGGAAGGTGCGACAGTATGTGAGAGAGTTGAAGACTATGTGTAATGTAGGTGTGATTCCATTGCATGAGGTGTTGATAGTGGTAAGTAAATTGTTTAAAGTAGTTGTGTGTGCATTATGGCGGGGAACGACCGGTAATTTATAGAAGTGAGGGGATTGACAGGAACAGTGTAGGTGAGCTGTATTTACAGTGTTTGAGTTGGGTACTTTATAATTGGGTAATAGAGAAAAAGAATTATGATAGGAAGTATGTCTTGGAGAAGGGAGTAGAAGATTGTGTAATTGAGGATGATGAGGATGCGAAAATGATTTCTCCTGGGAAGATTGAAGAGGTAGTGTATTGCGAACATGGGATGAGTGGTAGAATGGCAGTGAGAGTACAGGTGGATGGTAAGGTATATTGTGAGTTGATTGACACCGGGTCTCAGATTTCTTTGGTGAATGCGTCAGTGGTACGAGAGCTTGAGCAACTGACGTGGCAGATACCTAGGAGGAATACAAGTGTAAAGATAAAGGGGATTGGGCAGGAGAAATAGTAGCTTGGGAAGAGGTTTTGTTAAAAGTAGAGATAGGAATGTTAGAAAGAGTTGGACATAGGTTTGTTGTGCTTGACGAAGAACGAATGCCGTATTGTTTTTTGTTTGGGATAAAATTTTTAAGAATGAATGGGTTGTCAGTAGACGTAGGGAATAAAAGATTGCTGAAAGGGAATCAGGAAGTAGTTAGAATGCAGAAAGGGGATGTATGTGTGACTGATTTCGTAGGAATGGTGAGAGTTGGTGTGGGTGATGAGGAATTGTTGAGTATGAGAGATATTGAAGTGATGCAAGAAGAATGTCCTATGGTATGTGAGTTAAGAAAATGTATTGTTGCAGGTAAGAAAGTGTGTATATGGGATCAGTTGATAGACGATTTTAAGGTGTTTGCGAAAAGGTTTGTTGTGTGTGAGAATGTGGTGTATTATATTAGGAAAGTACGAGAGGATTATTTGTATGTACCGGTGTTTTTTGTGGTTTGGGCAATAGGGATGGCTTTAGTGATTCATCGCAAATATGGACAAATGGGAAAGTTTAAATTGTGGGAATATATGAAAAAGAGAGTGTTTAACCCTTGGTTGCGAAAGATAGTTAAGGATGGGGCGACTACTTGTGAAGAGTGTCAGAAAGGAAAGTATCAGAGAATGTATGTAAAAACTCCTGTATTGCGAATGTATGTGAGTTAACCTTTTGAGTTAGTGGTGATTGATTGTGTTTCTTTGCCGGTGACTGCATGTGGGTATGAAGAAATGGTAGTGATAGTAGATCATAAGAGTAAGTTTGCGTATGCGGTGCCTGTGAAGAATAAGACTAGTAAGAATGTAGCAAAGGTAGTGAGAGAAGCTTTGTTGCCGATGTGTGTATGTAAACCGAAGCGAATGTTGAGTGATAATGGGCCGGAGTTTGTAGGGCAGGCGTTTGAGCAGATGTTGAGTGATTGGGGGATTGAACATGTGCGAACTACTCCGTATATGCCTAGTTCAAATGGTTTGGTTGAAAGAACGGTACGGACATTGAGGGAGATGTTACGGATGATAAGTGAACAAAAGAATGAATGGGATTATTGGATAGGAAAGGTGTTGTGGGATATAATATGACTGTGCATATGGCTACTGGTATGTAACTGTAGATGTTAGGGATAGGAGTGTGAATATGAGAGTGGAAGATGCAAGTAGGTTTTGTGTGGAATTGAATGAAGTGGTAAATGAAATAAAAGCGAATGCACGAGTAAGAGAGATTTATAAAGAAATTGCGGATACGTCAGAGAAGTTAGTTAGATTGGAAGTTTTGAATGAAATAGTAGAAGTTGAAGATGTGATTGTTGATGGGAATGAGAATGGTAATAGGGACCAGGTAGAATGTACAAGGAGACCTTGTACTAGGAGTAGAGGCAGAGTGGAAGAGTATGATTGGATTATGAAGAAAGGATTATAGAATGTAAGAACGAGTGAATGAAGTTGCTGGCGTTCAAATTATGAGACAACCATAGGTGGGAGGGATGTAGTAATTTGGATTTTTGTTTTATTTGTTTCATAACTTACCATGAGGTGATGAAAGAATTAGAGACAGGAATGGTAGGTGAAAGTTTTAGACTGTTGGAAAATGGGAGAGAGTGGAAGGTTCCCTGCTTATTAAACGCTGACGATTTAGTTTTGTGTGGAGACTATGAAGAAAATTCGAGAGAATTGGTAGACGGATTTGACGGATTTTGTAGGGTGTGTAAAAAAGGGCTTTTGAAAGTAAATGTATATAAGTATAAGGTGATGGTAGTGAGTCAGGACCGTCCGTAGTTTGAAATCATGTTAAATGACAAGCAGTTGGAATAAGTATCTGAGTTTAAAAATTTAGGCTCTATGTTGGATGAGAAGGGAACGGATGATACAGAGCGTAGTAGGAAAGTAGTGATTGGTAGGAAGGTGGCTGTGCAAGTAAATCTTTAATGAATACAAAAGGACTAAGTCTTGAGAGAGTTAGGATTTTGTATGAGGGTATGTAGTTACTGTTGTTAATGTAAAGTAGTGAAACTATAGCGTAGAATAAGAGATTTAGATGTAAGATACAATCTGTTCAGATAGATAATCTTAGGGGTGTGCTCAGAGCCCTCTTAACCACTAGGCAAACTAGGCAAATGCCTAAGGCGGCAGAATATGAGGGAGGCCCTAGGTGGGTAGACCGCGGCAGACAACGACAGCAAAAAAAAGAAAATAAAAAAATAACTATATATATTTATATATATATATATATATATATATATATATATATATATATATATATATATATATATATTATATATATATATGTATAAATATATATATATATATATATATATATATATATATATGCTCTGCTGCTATATATATTTTCTTTCTCTATATAAATATATATATATATATATATATATATATATATATATATATATATAAGAGGCCTTGATAGATTGCTGCATGAGAAAGGATATGAAAATAATGAATAGTTTTTTAAAGCAAAGAGATTCACACAGGTTTGCAAGGTACAGATGGAATAGCACAACAGACAAATTTGACCAGAAATCGGTCATAGATTATATCATTTCATCAGATAGGAGAATAGTGCAAAATGTAAAGGTATTGCCGGGAGTGTCTATGGACTCTGATCACAGATTGTTGGTGTCAGATTTAAGAAAGAAGGCGGAGAGTGCAGGCGGGGGAGAAAAGGAGCGTGATTAAAATGGAGGTACTGAAAGAGCAGGGGAAAAAGGCAAGAATATGAAGAAAGATTGAATGTAAACATGGAACAGATGATGAATGTGGATATGGTGGATGACATTCGGAATGTAGTGATTAAAGCAGCAGAGGAAACCCTCGGAAGAAAATGGATAGGAGGAACGAAAAGACATACGTGATGGTGGAATGAAGGGTTGCAGAGAGCGGTGAGGGGGAAGACAGTAAAAATGAGAGAGTGGCTGAGACGAACAGGCTCAGTCAAAAACTCTGTATGTGGTGGTAGAAACACGGCGGAGTGTGAAGAGCAAGAGAGGAGCAGCAAAAATTGGCGAGGAGGGCTGAGGGAGGACGTGAGGGAGGAAGGAAGAAAATCTTCCGATTAGCAAAGATTTATCGGGGATCGAAGAAAAAAATAGCGAGCAAAAAGGACGAACAGGGAGAAGTGTTAATAAGACCGGAAGATATAAATAAGAGATGGACAGAATATTTTGGAAAACTTCTGGGTGAGGAGGGTCAGGAAACGAAAAGGAGGGAGGAGAAGTGAGACCAGGGATGGAAGCAGGGGTAATTTCCAGGGAAGAGCTGGAGGAGGACTTAAGGAAAATGAACAATGGAAGATCCCCAGGAGAAGATGGATTGCCCATAGAATTAATAAAAGAGGGAGGAGAGGGTGTGAAGGAAGCAGTGTTGAAGTTTATCAACAAGTGCTGGAGAGAAAGTGAGGTTCCAGAGGGATGAGGAAAAACCATCATTATATCAATATGTAAAGGAAAGGAAGATGTGGGTGAATGTAATAATTACAGAGGTATTTCGTTATTGGACCATCTGGCAAAAGTATACGAAAGGATACTTGAAAGAAGAGTGAGGACAATTGTGGAACCCATGCAGAATTGGAGAGGAGCAGTATGGGTACAGGGCGAATAGAAGCACCACAGATATTATGTTCGCCCTGAGAATGATAATGGAAAAGATAATATAATACAACAAAAAGACATACATCATATTTATAGATCTGAGAAGAAATTGTTCGAGGTTTTAGAGAGAGATTACGGAGTGGGTGGTTACTTAACAAAGGCTTTAGAGAGTATGTATAAAAATAACAAATATAATGTAAGAACGGGATATGAAAACGAGAAATGGTTTGAGGTGGGAGCTGGCGTTAAGCAGGGAAGTGTATTGTCACCAATTCTGTTTGTAGCATATTTGTATGTAGTAATTAGGGCAGTGAGGGAGGAGGTGGAGGACCTGGATGGAAATGTGATGGCTTATGCGGATGATCTGGCGTGCTGAAGTGAAGACGGAAATAAACTGAGGAGGGTGGTGTTGGCTTTTGATAGTAAAATGAAAGAAGCGGGTCTGTGCATGAACGTAGATAAAACAGAAATTCTGATAGTTAGTAGAGAGGAGAGAGAAGAGTTGGTGGTGGAGGTGGATGGTGTGGTAATTAAATACATAGAGAATGTTTAGTAGAGAGGGAGGAAGTGCCTTGGAGATTGCGAGCAGAATTGATAAGTACGGGAGAACAGTTAGAGCTTTGTATCCTATCATCAGGGATAATGAGATTGGAGGGGAGGTGAAGAGGATAATTTTCGAGAACATTTTAACACTGGTTCTTCTGTATGGGGCGGAAACATGGAGTATGACAACAAGAGAGGAGAGCAGAGTGCAGACTGCTGAAGTGAATGTATTGAGAGATGTCCGGAAAGACCAGGAGGGATAGAGTAAGAAACGAAAGTAGAAGGTATAGGAGTAATACTTATTATTAACAAAGTAGATGTAGCAAGACTAGGGTGGTGGGGTGGGGACATTTGGAAAGGATGGAACGTGGCAGGGTGGCCAGGAGGAGGTGAGACTGGAGACCGCGGAAGGGAGGCAGACCAAGGGGAAGACCACGGAAGAAATGGAAAGATTCCGTAGAAGATTCGATGAGAAGACATCAAATGCCATCTATGATTCAGCTAATATGATTCTTGGAAGATAGAAGGGGAGTGGAAGAAGGGTTGGCCGTTAACTGACAGGCTCATAATGAACTTCTGGGAACGGATGTGAATGTAAGATATATATATATATATATATATATATATATATATATATATATATATATATATATATATATATATATTTACTATATATATACTATATATATATATATATATATATAGGGTACTTAAAAGTTTATTTATTTATAAATATATATATATATATATATATATATATATATATATATATATATATATATATATATATATATATATATATATAACATATATATATATATATATATAAACATATATATATATATATATATATATATATATATATATATATATATATATATATATATATATATATATATATATATATATATATATATATAATCTATATATATATATATATATATATATATATAACATATATATATATATATATATATATACTATATATATATATTCTATATATAACAACCAACAAACATATATATATATATATATATATATATATATATATATATATATATAATAATATTTATATATATATATATATATATATATATATATACTATATATATATATATAACATATATATATATATATATATATATATATATATATATATATATAAAATTTATACATTACATATATTCACAATACACTGGCATAATGTTCAAATGAAACTTAAAAAAGATTTGAGATCTTGATAACATTTCTAAATATTTCAGAAACTGAAGGGCCCATATATCCAGCAGACACCACTGGAGAAGAAGTTGGGAAAATTCTTGGATAGTTGGTCTGCAGTAAATGTTCACCAGAGTATCCCTCTCACTAAGAACCTGTTTCCGTGTGAATACCAGGAGGTCTGGATGGACTTGTTTATTAAGTATAATACCCTATTACCCAGCTCAGCGACCGCGGAGAGGTTGTTTATTCAAGGCTCTGAGATTCTAAGAGCAAAGAGGGCAGTTATGGCATCCAGCAATTTTGAAAAATTAATCTTTATGAAAGGGAATATGACTATTAAAGTACAAATTAGAACGAGGAGGATACATATAGAAAATAAAAATTAAAATTTTTCTCATTTTTTTTATATATATATATATATATATATATATATATATATATATATATATATATATATATATATATATATATATATATATATATATATATATATATATATATATATATATATATATATATATTTACTAATCTTCCCATAAAAATTGTAATGAATCAACTATAGATAATTGCCTTTATTTCTTATATATTTTTTCACTAAAAAATTTGTGCTTTTAAAAAAATTGATTTGCGGACATATTGCGCTGCGCTTTACGCTTGCGAACTAATTACTAAATATTGCGCTTTCTTGCGGACTAAGTTTTTACGCGCTTTTGCGTTTGCGCTCTAAAGTTTATAATTTGCGCGCCCACCTCTGATATATATATATATATATATATATATATATATATATATATATATATATATATATATATATATATATATATATATATATATATATATATATATATATATATATATACTCAAAATATATATATATAAATATATATATATATATAACATATATATATATATATATATATATATATATATATATTATAAAAATTATGTACTCTCCTCGTTAATTTTAAAATGAGTTAAATACACATTTTTACGCACAGGTAGTTTGGTTAGCTCTTTAAACTGTGATAAATTTAAATTTACTTGAAATTACGCAGATGGAGAAATGCACCCTAAAATAAATATGAAAGGAAACATAAACAACTTACTTTGAATAAAATCAGTAGACAGGTGACGGTAAGTGGTTAGTTGATTGGAAAATTGTTTCTTTTCCACAGTTAGATTGAAATACTTTTTTCAATCAACAGGTAGTAATAGGGTAAACTTTTCTTCACCTACGTAGGACTTAATACTATGTAGATACGACAGATATGAAAACAGTTTAAATCACTACTTCAATTAAGTTGGATAGTTAACACTTGAAAGCCACAAATGAATTTTGATCAAGAAATTAAGACTTATTTACTCATAACGACGATACAATAAACAAAAAAACAAAGCGAGAGAGTAAATAAGATTCTCAAACGATATTCACGAAGTCAAAAAAGCAAAGACAGATTCACAAACGGTATTCACGACACGAAGTCAAAAAGGCAAAGACCTTGATTTAAGCAATTTTTTTACCGAGTGAAATTTTTGCTATTCTTGTTCCTTTCAATTCAAAAAGGAACATCTCTCC
>JABUQX010093048.1:0-25909 GCA_015478945.1 Trachelipus rathkii
GAGGGTTTAGTTTCAGTTGGGCTGATTAAGGATTTGGTCGATGTGGAGAATGTTATGTGTGTGTCATAGGTAAGTCCGACTTTTTTGGGTTTTATTAGGGAGGGATTGTTGTTCAAGAAAACTATTGGGTGAATTGAGAATTGGTGGCGGTCGGTAATTAGGGAGGTAGCTGAGGATTTGAGGGGGAGGTGGTCATTCTGTTGGATAGTAACCATGTTTCTAATTGTTTTAAGTATTCTTGGGTGTGCCGAGTGGCTCTTTTTACGTCTGATGTTGGAAGATGAGGCTAATATCGTCTGTGTATGTGATTAGTTTGGTGGAATGGTGGGTAGGGGTGGGGCAGATCTGCTGTGAAAAGATTGAAGAGGAATGGGGAGAGAATGGCACCCTGGGACCCTGTTTTGTAATTTAATAGAGTGGGAGAGATTGTTTTTGTGGAGAACTTGGCAAAACGGTTAGTGAGAGAAAAATTAGAAAGTCATTTTTTATCATTGTTTTTGAGGGGGAATTGCATGATTTTTTGAATAAGAATGAATGTGGGGGACAGTATCAAAGGCTTTATTGATGTCAATTGCTGTGAGATGGATCTGTGTGATGGGATTGGTTGAAGCCATTGATGATGTGTTGGGTAAGTGAGGTAAGGGCTGTAGTTGTGGGGTGGTTAAGCTTTTAAAAAGCCGTGGTTAAAATTGGGAGGGTGATGAGAGGGGCAGATTTTGTTTAAGGACATATTTTCTACTGATGAGAGAGAGAAATTAAGAAGTGGAGAGGAATTGGGGTCTTTTTTAGGTTTGGGTGATTTTTGGGAGTATGAATGCTTTCGTTTGTGATTTAGTTATATAATTGAGTTGCATAGGGATTTGAAAAAGCTGAAGATTTCTAGTGATACGTGAGGAGTGCTTTTCACTGAGGTTTTTTTAGGATGTAAGTTGATTGAGTCTGGTCCCAGCTGGAATTTTTAAGGTTTTGATAGTTTCTGGATATCCTTTCAAGATCAAAAGGGGTGGGGTTGTATCTCGAGTGGAAGCTTTGATCTTGTTTTCTTTTGAGCTCTCTTCCAGCCATTGGGGTGGTTGGGCTTTGGTAGCAGATATTGGGCATACTGTTTTGCCAGAAGGTCTGATTTGTTGGTTTTAGATGGAGGTTATCAGGTAAGTGAGGGGGATTCGTGAGTGGGGTTGTTTCAAGAATTATTTAGTTTTTTAATGCCTTGTTTTCTTGTTATCAATGCGTGAAATGTTGGATTGTAGGTGCTCCTGAAAAACTTATTAGTGGTAAAGCTGGTGGTTGGGTGAGGCTGTTGATTTTGGGGTATTGAGGTTTGTTATTTGGTTAGAGATGAGTGGGGAATATGGTCCACGTTTTTCGAAGGGAGTTTTTGTTTAATGAGTTGGCTGATTGTGAGAGAGTTTCTCAGTTTATAGATTTTCTGTGGCCTTTAAATGTATAAAAGTTAGTCTGATTTAGTAATTAAGTTATTTAATTGATTATGGAGGTGTAAGGATGTTGTGTCATGGATTGGTGTGAGGAACATGTGTTTCGATATGGTCAGTGAATGCTGGTTACATGTTTGTGTATGTGTAATCTTTTTTTTTTTTTCTTTTTTTGGTTTGATGGAAGCGTTGTTACAAGATGAAAGGAGGTGGTCCGAGTTGAGAGGATACAAGGGCTCCAATTACTGCCGGGCGATATGGTTACCGCGGGTCGAGGTGTCTTTATACCAGGCGGTGGTGAGCGTTGAAATCGTGCCCGAGAACAAGATATTCGGAAATGTGATGTAAAAT
The DNA here is from genome assembly GCA_015478945.1 of Trachelipus rathkii. Taxonomy (NCBI): domain Eukaryota; kingdom Metazoa; phylum Arthropoda; class Malacostraca; order Isopoda; family Trachelipodidae; genus Trachelipus; species Trachelipus rathkii. The sequence goes on from JABUQX010093048.1 coordinate 1,785, forward strand.
TGATAGTGTGAGGTGGTTTGGGGATTTGGTGGTGGGGTGGACGAATATATGGAGGTTGAAGATATAGTGGTCCTGGTTCAGGAGGATGTAACAGGATTAGAAAGAAGGTAGTATATATAAGGGTGGAGAGCAGAGAGGTAAGAAGAGTGCAGTGGTAGTGGTGGAGTTGGTTAGGCAGCAGTTAAGGGCAGATATATATATACAGCAAAGCGTATATATATATATATATATATATATATATATATATATATATAGGCAGTGTTGGAGATGCTTTAGGTGAATTTTTTTTGCCTAGGGCGGAATGAATGGTTAAGAGGGCTCTGATAATTCCGATCGAACTTCCCTTAAAATATTCTGATGTCATAGGGGTAAATTTACTAGAAGGACATCAAACCATCAAGCTATACTTCTACTATCAACTTATTATAGGTAAATTTAGGAAAGATGTCCAGCCCCCGAACTTCCACATTAAACTGTCCTCTGTAGTTCTTCTTGATTAGAGGTTAATTTCACAAGACTACAAATACAAAAATAAATTTCCTGAAGGTTGGAAAAAGCGAGTATTTCGCTGTTAGGGTGAAAGTAGGAGATAAGCAGATGAAAAGTATTTTCTTAAGTGTTGCAATTTTAATAGTTAAGAAATGGTACGCTTTTAAATTGTGTGCATTAAACTTAGCCTTTGAAAATTATTCTCAGTCAAGACATTTTCATTCTTATAAGGATCATGGAAAAAGGTTTATATTAGTTATACCGTAAATCATCCGTTTAAAAAGAGAACGAATTTTAAAGCATAACTAATATTCATTATACTTGTAGTATATATATATATATATATATATATATAATATATATATATATATATAAATAAATATATAATATATATATATATATATATATATATATATATATATATATGTTAAGCGTTGTTAGTTGCTATATATATATATTGGAAAACAGTCTTAAAATCATTTTTAATAACTAATACTGTATTAACATGTATGTAACGTTAGTAAATTTATATTGAAAACACAGTATAATGTTAGTACAGTTTAAACATCTGAAAGTAGTTTTTGTTTATCTGGCAACATCGATTTTTGCAAAACCGTGGCTAATGCTTCGTCGCTCTTCCGCTTTTTAAACTCAACGAATGAAGAGCGTTTAACTGCTGCAACATTATTTCTTTTTATAAAGTAAAAGTGATTCCTAAATTTATCCTAAGTTTTAGGGATCGTATTGCCTCTCATTTTGGAGTCAGAATAGAACATATTTATTATAAGAAGAATTTTATTCCATCCTACATCTCCCGCCAAAACTGGTAACCCTGCATGGAGTTAGACAAGATTTGTTTGAATACATCTTCCGAATTCCGTCAGCCATCTTTCTTCAATCAAAATTGCGATCCCTGAAATTTTTTGGTGCAAACAGGACTATCTTTTATATATATATATAATATATATCGCAATTTTTGTCCTAATCACTTTTATTATTATTATTATTATTATTATTATTATTATTATTATTATTATTATTATTATTATTATTATTATTATTATTATTATTATTATTATTATTATTATTATTATTTTGCCTCTATGCGTAAAATAATAAAAACTGAAAAATAATATATATTTCTTGTTTTATTTTTTTAAGGTCAATGTACGTATACACACATTCGTATATTTGACAAATTCGTTTATCGCAAAGTTTGGAGTGGGAATGACCAATATTTGTCATCAAATATGGACGAGCACGAGTAACTTTTAATTAGGGATAGCTGTAAAAAAAAATTGCAGTTATGGAGCCACAACAAAAGTACTATAGCTCAGAGAAAGATAAATAAATAAATAAATATTTAAAAAAAAAAAAAAAAACTAGTTTCAACTCAAAGGTTTCGTATAGTATATATGTTACTTTGTTAATGTAAAAATAATAAAAAAAAAAAGTTTCTAACTTAAAGTGTTTCTGTATATAGCCTATTTGTTACAAATAAATAAATTAAAAAAATAGTTTCAACTCAAAGGCTTCAGTATAGTATAGGCCTATTTTTTTGTGCCAAATTAAATAAATAAATAAATAAAAAAAAAAAAATAGGTTCAACTCAAAGGCTTCGTATAGTATAGGCCTATTTGCAAATTGGAAGAATTAAATCCTATTTCACATAATATATACAACATATTTAAAAAAAAAAAATTGTTAATAATATATAAGCACTACACATTTTTTTATCAAGAATTTTTTTTTTATATTTCATGTGGAGTTTGTCGAACCCTTTGCCAAACACCCCATGTGTGTATGGGTCATTTTTGGCAGAGCTTTGTTCATTTAATTGGTTTGCCAAATACACAAACCTTTTCCATCGCTTGTGGAAAAGATTTGCGCATTTGGCAAATCAAGCAAATGAGCAAAGCTTTGTCACAAATGACCCATATACACATGGGGTGTTTGGCAAAGGGTTCGATTATTATTATTATTTCCGCCTAAGCGATATCTAATTATTTTATAACTTTTGCATACATTTAATTGCCAATTGTGTGCCACCACCTGTAATATCGAACAAAAAAGATATAGGCGAAGATATAGTGAGCATATATATATTAAAGCAGCAGTTATATATATATATATATATATATAGTTATTATAAATTATGAGGAAAGAAGAAAGGAAGAAGAAGAAGAAGAGTTATAGTTGTTATACATATATAGTAAGAGAGTTGGAAGAGTAGTATGCTATATGCATATATATATATATATATATATATATATATATTTTTTCTCTTTTCAAAAAAAATGTACTCATTCAGCAAGGCCTCCTTATATGTTCTATCAAAACTTTTCTATTTTTAAGCTTAAAAAATTTTTTATTTTTTAATTTATCAATATTTGAGTCGCGATCATTATACATCTCATTCTTCTAACTTTCCTCCTACATTGTAATCATGCCGGGCGACGATGAGCATTCTCCCACCTCTGACTTTTCCAACTTGCGTCTCCAGCGATTCTTTACAGATGACCCAGAATTGTGGTTCTCATTGGCTGAGAATGTCTTTCGTCCGGATGAGGAGGAGAGAAATAAATATTCAAGGGTATTAAATTCCCTTCCTCAAGCTACTTTAGTGCGCATTCGCGATTCCCTGCCAACTTTAGGCGTATCAACAACCCCTTACACGGCTCTTAAAGAATTACTAATCGCGCGATTAGCCCCTTCCCAGGAGGTAAAATATGAACGATTGTTGAAAGATACTCAGCTTGGCGATTTGCGTCCTTCTGAACTGTTAGTTAACATGCTTTCGTTGCTAGGAAGTACTCCTTCCGCCAGAGAGGAGGCCATATTAAGGCATCTTTTTCTTCAGAAGATGCCCTTGTATGCCCAAGATATACTCGCCTCTCTCGATCCAGCCCTTTCTTTGAGTGTGGTTGCTGAAAAGGCAGACCGCATGCTCCGTAAACATGCTTCTGCAAATCAGCATTTAGTTGCTAAAACTTGCTTCTTCCATTATCCCCACCACCCTGCCAACTCCTTCACCACACTGTCTTCTTACTATCCCCTCCCTTCCAATTCGGTTTCCTCACTCTTCCTCAAGCTTATATTTCATCTTTCTCACGGAAACTCTGCTCCCTCACACGACATCTTCTGTTCTAGATCATAGTTAAGTTTGCTTCTGAAATCGTGGGTTACAGAGATCAAAACCGAGTTGCTTTCCGTCACCTCCCACTCTAACAAGCAGCTCCTACTCCTGTTCTCGTTCTCTCTGTAGCAGGACTCTCCGAGGCTGCCCTCCTTTCTAAGCCAGTGACACCTCATCTCTCACTTCTTGATATTGTTACTGATCATATACTTCTCTTCGGTGCAGCATGCTTGTGCCAGGAAATGTGCTTCTCCAAATTCTCCTTTTCGGAAAACAAATAGGTCAAGGGATAGCAGAAGCGACTGCCCCTTGTGACCCTGACACTTGGCTTCCTACTGTACTTCGTATTTACGATCGCATCACAAAGCAAAACTTTTGATTGATACTGGCGCATCTTTGTCTTTGGTCCCTCCGGATCCGTCTCAGCGCTCTGCAGTACCTCTTTCTACCCATACGCTGTATGCTGCGAATGGTTCAACTATTCCAGTATATGGTGAACGACTTTGCTCTTTGGAACTCTCGCTTCGACGGAGTTTTAAATGGGTTTTTTTTTTAGCAAAAGTTACACAACCTATTATTGGGGCAGACTTCTTGTCCCATTTCAATCTCATGGTGGACATTCGCAATCAATGTTTGGTAGACGGTACCACTACGTTGTCCTCAAAGGGTGCTCTGATCTCTTCTGTTTTTGGAGGCATTTCTACTATTGCCCCATGTTCTTCTTCTTCAGGCGCTTCTCCCTTTGTTACTATGAAGATTTTCCGTGACTTTAAATCCTTTTATTTTCCTCCTTCTTTTACCTGTCCAACATCATGTACAGCACCATATCGTGAGACATCTGGTCCCTCCAACTTGCTCAAGCTAATGTCTCCCCATGCAGACAAACCTGCAGGCCTAAGCCGCCGAGTTCGAGCATATGCGAACTTAGTGTATTGGCCTTTCTATATGCTTGGTTTCACCTTTCACATGGTGCCAACCTTCGGGTGATTGGAGACCGTGTGGAGACTTTAGGGCTCTGAATGCCTCGACAACACCTGACCGATACCCGGTTCCGCATATTCAGTCCTTTAACTCTCGTCTGGATGGCGCAACCATCTTTTCAAAATTGATATGGTCAGGGGTATATCATCAGATCCCGTAGCTGCTGATGACATAAACCGTTTCATATTACTCCTGATTATTTGAGTATTGAATGCCCTTCTGTCTTAGATGCAGCTCAAACTTCTTCAAAGGTTTATTGGATACTCATACCGTGGCTTACCTTCGCCTGGGCTTATCTCGCTGATGACCTTCTTGTAGCAAAGTGCAGAACCTCCCAGAGAGCATCAGGATCATTTGCGGTGCTGTTTTTGCACGACAAAATTCCGATGCTAAATGCGACTTAATTCCCGCAAGTGTGTACTTACTACATCATCTCTCACTTTCCTGGGCCATACTGTTTCTCCCGAAGGTGTTAAACCACTCTCCGATCGTGTTGATGCCATTCGTGCATTTCCTCTTCCTCAAACACAGAAGCAACTTCGTCAATACTTGGGAATGGTAAACTTTTACCACCGTTTCCTTCGTTCAGCTTCCGAACTTCTTCGTCCACTTACAGCACTTATTACAAAAAAAGAAGAGGGGTTCAGCTATCATTCTTGATTGGACGGATGAGGCAAGAAAAGCTTTTGACGCTTCAAAGGAAGCTCTAGCTACTGCAACACTTCTTGTCCATCCTCAGGACTCTGCACCAACGCGTATTCAAGTCGACGTTGCTGTTGGTGGTGTCTTGCAGCAGTATTTGAATAACGTTTGGTCTCCTTAACCTTTTTTCTCTCGCAAGCTTCGCGTACCTGCTGAAACTCCGCGAAGCTTTCTCGGTAGGGAGCGCGCACACCGGCTACCGATACACTTTCAGGTACTTCATAGAAGGTCGAGATTTCCACATCTTGACCGATCACAAACATCTTACGTTCGCGATGATTTCTCGTCATGAATCGATATTCTCCTAGAGAAGCACGCCACCTTGAATACGTCTCCCAATTCACCACTGACGTTCGGCATATCTCTGGGGTAGATAACACCACTGCGATGCCCTTTCGCGCATCCAGAACTCTATTTCTACTATTCCAATCATAGATTTTGAAGCTATGGCACAGCTCCAAGAGGATGAAATCATCGACCCCACATTAACTTCTTCTTTACGACTAGAGTGGATAACACTCCCGGGTATCAAGAGGAAGTTGTTATGTGATACGTCAACCTCCACTCCTCGTCCATATGTTCCTTTTTCATACAGGAAAGACATCTTCCTCAATCTCCATTCCCTTTCTCACCCCGGCATCGAGGCTTCACGAAAGCTGGTTTCAGCACGCTTTGTGTGGCCCGGCGTCAATGCCGAGGTTACGAAGTGGACACGCAATTGTCTGTCTTTCCTGTCAATGATCTAAAGTTCAGAGGCACACTAAAAGTCCTCTTGGCTCTTTCCTACCACTGCGACAGGTTTGAAAAAGGTTCACATAGATATTGTAGGACCTCTTCCTCCTTCTAATGGCAAACGCCACCTCTTACTTCTATCGACCGGTTCACCAGGATGGACCTCCAGCCATTCCTTTCCTGTTGCTTCTTCTAGAATCCATTTCATGACAGCTTTTATGACATTGGGTTTTCTGCTCGGCATACCTCTCTGTCACTAAGCAGATCACATCTGCCTTCGAATCTAGATCTTGAGAGACTGACGCTTCCTTGTCTCTGAAAGATCTCATACCAATTTGCTTTTAATCTAAAAGCAAACGAAATTTTGTAGAATTATTTATCGTCAGCTCAAGGCTCTGGCTGCTCATTCAATAAACCGGAACATTGGACAGACGTTCTCTGCTGGTAAATGCCAGGTATTCGTAATTTCGCCATCAAAGAGACCAATGTTCTTGCGGCAGGAACTTGGGTTCGCTGGTTCCACTTTCGGCTTCCCCGAGAGTTCTCTTTCGCAAATCTTCCGTCTCCCTACTGCTGACCCTTTGATCTTACGCCTCCTAACCTGCTTAAGGCGTTGTGCTTGTCAGAGACCGACTCTACTGAAATCAGCTAGTGCATCTTCGTACCTAAGGACCTCTCTACATGCACACATGTCTTTGTAAGGCATGACTCGCACCGCACTGCTTTCCAACCGAAGTACGATGGACCTTTTCCCTGTGTTACTGAAGCGAGCAGTTTTACCATTCAATGTCCCACCCGCACAGAGGTTCGTAACAATCGACCGTCTTGGCCAGCGTTCTTCGAGTCGCAACCTCCCGATAATCTTGATCTTCCAGAATTGTCCCAGACTAGTTTAGAAGTCCTTTCAGCACGACTCCTACCTACAACATTCCTGTTTCACCTCCCCCTTCTCTTCCTACTATCTCACCGCCACCTCCCTTAGTACTATTATCTCCTGATCCAGCTTTAGCTCAACCGTCTAGCACAACAGATTTTAGTATTAAACCAAGGAGGAAAAGAAACGGATTTCTTTTGAAGAATCGTGATCGTCTATATTAATAGCTCTTGCCTTGTGTCTGGCTTAAATTATTGGAAGATATATACGTCCTTGCTCGGATTGGAAATACCAAACGCTGGAACTGTTTTGCTTGTTTCTTCGAGTTGAATTACTAAACAGGATTTGTATTTTGGAGTTTACCGATTATTGACTTTTAAATTATACTTAGTGTGTTGATTATCAATTATTATAAGTGTTAAATTATTTAATCTGGACACGTGATAGTGACTAGGTATACTAGATACCCGAATTACGATATTTATAGTTGTAAATTTAGATTAATTTAAGGATACGTAGTCTTATAGCATTAAAGTAAATACAAACTATTTAATGGTGAATTATTTATGTATAAGCAGACAATTTCCAAAGAAAATAACTTTGTTAGGTGTTTTTACAGAGTGAGGAACTTTGTGTAGTGTTCACCTCATTAAGAATTAGTTATTTATTGCTTGAGATTTTGAATTGTATTATGTTAATAAAGAGAGAAAATTTAAACTGTTACATCGTTTCGCTTAGAGTTACCAATTATTCCTATATTGCTCAAGAAGAATCGCTCCGTTACACTGGTGGCTTGAGGGTTTATTAGGATCGAACTTGGAGCAGGAAGATTGGTACGAGGCGAAGCAAGGTAGAAATATTGTAAGAATGTATTTTCAGTGGTAAACGACTGATTCCAAAGTTCGAAAATATTTTAACAATAATTTTTTTAAAAAATCACATTTATTTTAAATATTTGGCTTTTAAAAATTGAAGATATCTCGAAAAGGTAGAACACTTACAGAAAAAAAGTGGCGTAACTTACGGGACTGCAAGGCCTCTTGCAATATATATACTATATATATATATATATATATATATATAATATATATATATATAATATATATATATATATATATATATATATATATATATATATATATATATATATATATATATATATATATATATATATATATATATATTAAAGGTTATATATTATAGTTATATATATTATAATACAGTAAGTATGCATATATATATATATATTATATATTATATATAATATAATATAATATATATATATTATATAATATATATATTATATCTATATATAATAATATAATATATATTATATAAATATATATATATATATATATATATATATAATATATTTTCAAACAACTCTGCGACCAAACAGCTAGTGAAATAGAAGACGAAATAATAAAAGTATTGAAAAAAGGGGTCTGTCTTTGTCAAAATGCAGTGGTCAAGGGTATGACGGTGCAACAGTTAATGTCCGGTATTTATAGTGGAGTAAAAACAAAAATTGAGCAACGGCAACCAACTGCTAAATACGTACACTGCGCGGCTCATAATTTAAAACTCTTGTCAGTGAAAATGATGCTGTGTTAGAGCATACAAGAGAAACAAGTTATTTTTATTACTGGTCTATTTATACGTTGTTTTTCAGGCCAAACAAGCTGTAAATGCATGGGGACTTTTTTTGGTAATCGTCGTCTGCTGTCCCTCAAAAAAAATTTGTCCTACTAGGTGGGAATACGAGATTGGACTTCTTGAAAGCTCTTCGTTCAGTGATTCCTTATAATTAGAGGTTTTAATCCAATTGGTTATGCAATCTACAAAACTCAATGAAAGAGCAAAGGCAAATGAATTGAAAAAACACATGGAAATTTTTGAATTTGTTTTCCAGGTCGTTTTCAATACATTAATACTAGAATCTCTTAACTTGGTTTTGAAATTTCTCCAGAACTAGTAACGCTGATCTATGAGAAAAGCAAAACTACTGTACTTCATAACGCTAATAATAGCCTTTCACATTTAAGAAAAATTTTAAGATACTATGTCTAAGCTGGCATTCTGCTGTTGCCCAACAATGGTGTCTTGATGCCATTTTTTTCCAGATCATAGAGTTTGTAGAACTAAACGTCATTTTGATGAGTTAGTCCAGGATGAGCGCTTTATTAATATTCCGTTGAGGTAATTAGCAAACTGCTGTATTTTACCGAACATTGTACAAAATTATTGTCCAATTAAAAAAATAAAGATTTTTGAAATGGTTTGGACCATTTTGTCTAGTCTCTTAATAACGCTGACTCCAGAATTTTTTGTAACTGAACAAATGAAGAATTGCAGAAAAAAGTTGAAATTTTGTATAACGAATATAAAAGACATTTAGATTACACTTTCCTTCTAAAATTCAAAGCTTTCGAGTGACTCTTTTGAAAGACATTAGATCTGAAATTCAAAGTTTTCTAGATTTGGCAGATTTATTATTCATTGACATCTAGCATCATTTGTCCGTCAAGTATACCAGATTTTGCACCGCGTTTTTTTGCTGTTCTTGCCTTTACCTCTGTAATGTGGCAACAGCCAAGCGGAACATTTTCAAGTTAATAATAAACAATTACTGTACGTTTTAACAATGTCACAGAGAACGATTAAGTGGACTTAGTATTTTAAGTGCAGAATGCACATGTGCAAAACAAATTGACTCAGAGAGGTTATTCAATACATTTGCATCAGCAAAATTGTAAGACGCAACGAGATTTTCAGAAGTAGTAACGTAAACATGTATAAAGTATTTTCTGTTAATTAATTACTATTTATAATAATAAATTATATATATATATATATATATATAATATATATATATATAACGTATATATATATATATATATATATATATATATATTATATATATATATATATATATTATATGATATATATATATATATATATATATATATATATATTATATATATTATATATATATATATATTATATATATATTATCTAAACAACTCCCAGGAAAGGGCCTTTCGTCCTTCCCAGTTGGTACAATGCGTCTTCTCCTTCTGACCCAAAACTCTTAACCCTAGAACACTAATAAAACCATTTCTCGGCGTAATGGTTTAGGACGCCAGTCCTCGAGGTAAGGAAACTGATGTAGAACTAACCTTTCAATCAGAAGAATCTTGAAAAATCAGTCTTTGTAATTGTCATCGTAATTACGATAGTTTTAATGGTGGTAAGTCGGTTTAATGTTACAGCCATATTCGCTTCTGCAATAGATGACCTCGACTCTTAACCATGCGAGAAAATAAAGTTAGTTTATAGTAATATATATTATAGTGTATATATATATTCATATATAATATATTATATATATATATATATATATATATATATATTATTATATATATATAGTTAATTATATATATATTTATATATAATTTAGTAGTTTGGTTGGGCTGCGCACTACCTATTAATCTCTAACTAGGGCAATGATAATGCATTCCCCGGGAAGGTCGTGATCGCCGTAAACGGCCTTCTAATCTTCGGCGAATTGTATGAATCGTATGGGTACTGGATGTCAGAAGAATACAATGTTGAGGGATATGAAGAGGAGAGAGTGATGGATGTATTTTAGAAAGGGCAACTTGATTTGCTCGCTGTGAACTGAAACAAAAATGAAATGAAACGGTGAAAATGAGTATTGTGTGTGAAATGTGTGTTGCTGGTGTGGATTAAGGAATGAGAGGGGGAGAGAAGGAGTTGCAATTTTGATGAAGTGACTTGTGGTACAAGTACTTTAAAATAGTTCAGAGAAATAATTCTTAATGGTTAAATTTAAGCTTAAAATGCAAGGTATGTGTGGTTGTGACGTATGGTCCTCTGAGGGAGATGTTGAAGAGAGTACGATTTTCTGTGATATATCTGAATGATGTTTTGAATGTGGTGAGTAGGAAAGCTTCAGATTATTTGTGTTGGGAGACCTAAGATGGGTTGTGATAAAGTGATCATGGTTTAATAATGATGATGGTATTACAGTCGTTTTGGGGTGCGGGAATGATTAATTATGAGAATGGTTGGAAGTGATTGATTTCTGTTGATGAGAGAGGTATTTGCGTAAGTAATACTTTCTTTAAAACACAAGAATGGTAGGAAGTTATACTAGAGTTGGTGTAGGTAGAGATGGTATCGAATGTGAAAAAAGTGATATGAATTTGATTTTTGTGGTTGATGATAGAAGGTTTGAAGTATGTTTGAATGTAAATTAGTGAGGGGATTTAGAAATGGGATATCTGGATCATCAAGTTGTTTTCTAATTTGTAAATATTAAGTTTGGGGGCTTGGATAGAGAGGAAGGTGATATGGAAGGAAGTGGTAGATTAGAGTGAAAAGTTAAGTGAACAAGGTAATAAGGATAAGTATCTAAAAGCACTCGGAAGTAATAATCAGTTTGAATTGAACAGTTAAACTGAACAAATATGGATCATGAAGGAAGCAGTTTGTTAGCAAGTGCTAAAGGAAGTATGTGTATGTGATATGAAAGTAGAGAGTAAGAATGTTAACAGTGAGTGTGGAATGAAGAGGTGATGGAAGCGGTTATAAGTAAAAAAGAAGGTGGTGTTTATATGTAAAAAAGCCAAGTGGATGAGGTATTAAAAGAAAGATGTATTGATTGCAAGTAGGAAAGCTAAAAGTTGCATAGTAGGGTAAACAACACAGCGTAAATGGAACAGTTAGGAAAGAGGATGAATGGGGAACTTACAAGCATATATTCTTTTATTTGAGTAAATTAACCTAGTAAGGCAAATAATAGGAAAAGGAAAACATTCATAGCAACATGAATTGGGATAGTGCTTTTGAAGCTGATGAAATGGATGTGAAGGGGAGTGTGGAAAGAACACTTCGAAAATCTGTATAATATTAACAGGTAATGAAGGCGGTAGGGCTTGAACATTGATGCAAAACGGTTTGACGCATATAAAGATACATATGCCAAGTTGAAGAGGCATACATTCGCTACACGCTCTTTTGTCTAAGATGTGGTGTTTTAGGCAATTGAAACCAAATAAATGATCCCCCGCTGGGGCAATGGGACTTTGGTTTCGGGAAAGTAACCACGGAATTCTCATTTTTGGGATGGTTTCTACGCCTGTTTGAGACCACCTGTGTATGAAATATGGTTTTTGATAAAGGGTAAATCCGGCATAAAAAACGCAGGTTGGTGACGTTCTAAAACGTAACGGTTTGAAATCGTCACATTCTCGGCAATAGCTGCAATCGACTCGGTATACCTCAAAACATATCTAGGCAACACCGAGCTCTGCTTCATAGCTCCAGAAACAAAAATTTTTTGCACAGGTGCAATAGAAAAGGGGTAGGGGTAATATCTATGCAAACCATGCTTAGGAGTGCTTCGATCCATTGATAAACGCATGGGATTTGAATTCACTAATACCTTAAAACATTACTAAACATCTAAACTCGGGTATATTCCGGCACATAGGAATACATCGCACTAGAAGTGTTAGAAAAGGGGCGGGGTGCTAACTCATAGTAAGAAGCATCCCATCATAGCACATTCTAATACACACCCAATCGAATCCCCGTACTTTATAACCTAGGGGTAGACACCAATATTAGGTGCATTCTATGACGTAGATACACCATTGCTAGAAGTGTTAGAAAAAGGGTGTGGTAACTCAACTCATAGAAGGAAGCATACTACCATCTTCTAATATACACCAACTCGATTCGCCATACATTATAACATGGGAATAGACACCAATATTAGGTGTATTCTATATGACGTAGGATATACCGTGCTAGAAGTGCTAGAAAAGAGGGGCATGGTTACTACCTCATAAAGAAAGCATACTAGCACCTTTCAATTACACACCAACGCGATTTCCCCGTAACTTAATAACATAGGGGTAGACACTAATATTGGTGTGTATTCCTATGATGTAGGCTCATGACGTGCTAGAAGCTAGAACCAGCTGTGATAGCTGGTTCTAGCTTTCTAGCCCTGGGTTCCAAATCAATCCGAACGCAGTCAAAGGGGTGGGAGATTTAAAAAAATCTTCTAAATCATTTTTTTCGAATGTAAATTTTGTAACAGAAATAAATCATTGTATGATTTCTTGCAAATATATTCATCTCCTGAAAGCAGGAGAGATCGCTGTAAAGAGCTGCGCATGTCTTTCAGCTGCTCACGCAGCAAACATTTCGTTAAGAATGTCCTGCAAGAAGGTTGGACTTTAAGTCAACCTTAGCGGCAAAGAAGTGGTCAACAAATCCCACATAAACGCTTCTATGCTTCAAAATAGTAGAATACGATGTCCATTTGGCTTTTCAAGATAGTCGTGCGTTCAACGATCCAGTTCGCGGGTATGAGGAAAATGGTCAAGCCCTAGTGCGCTCTTCTTCATTGATATCAGTATAATACGTGCAGCCTCAATCCGTGGGTCAAAATATTCCTGACACCTTCCTTTAACATCAACGAAGGGCAAATAAAGATAGTCTGCTGTAGACTGTTTCTTTGAAATCTTATAACTCCATTCGGTTTCAAGATAAGATCCTTAAAAAATTGGAATCAGCAATGAAAATGAGTTCTGGAGATTCTAAATTAAATTTTTTATTTGGGGAAAAATTTATTAATTTATTACTTTTTTTTTTTAATCTTATTTTTCACCACGAAAGCATATTTTCTCATAGTTGGATATCGGCTTTTATGTAAAAGCCTTGACGGAGGATAATGAAAAATATTACCCAAAATGGTTTCGAAGTGGCAGATAGTCACTATCAAACAACCAGGTTGACCGGGTTTCAAATATTCATGGGCTGCTGGAATCGATGCTCTTCATTTATTAAAGCATTATAAAACCGTAAAATGCATTCGGGGCAGTGCCCTTGAAACTTGTCATGGGTAGTTGCTTCGGGCCGTAAATCTTTCTTATCACCTTTCCAGTAATGAAAAAAATCTTTTGCGGTAAGAACTCTTTCGCGAAAGCCGTCAAAATTTCATGACAGAATTGTCAAGCTCCCATACCTGTCAAATATTAAATGATTGTCAATCAACGTCCTGGAACATGTAATCAATCTTGTGGTGGAACCAAGTACCTTCGTACTTCGACCCGCTCATACATAACCTCAGAAATGAGTCTGATTTGGGACTTAGGCCTGGAGAACCTATATAATTTAGAGTCTCCTGGGTAATCAATGAGAAGAGGGCCAGGGTTCCCATTGAAAAAATATTCATCTAGAGATTTCACGAAGAGATAGACTCGCGAGACTGAAAAGTACAATATCGTGGACTTACGTGGTTTCACAGATATTCTTGAGCAGGTTCATCAAATCATCACGTTTGCCTTGCTACTGAAGCAACGAGTCCAAAAGAAGTTGACTGCTCTAAAGGCTTGCTTGACATTTGGGGAAATATTCCAAGGAATACCTAAGAGAAGGTAAAGTGGAGGCTTGTGGAGGTGCATGCCGAAAGATTATCATAAATTCATCTGGATACTCCACAGACCTATAATCAAAAAGGCTCTTCAAGTGACGACAAAAATTCGCTCCGTCTTTAACCACAGCCTGAAAATAGGTTGTAGTCCTTCACTTAATCAGGCATCGTATCCTGGGGTAGATTTAATTGCTTCCCTATTTAAATTATTACTGTCCTTTAGAACAAACAAATTCATCGTTCTGGCGGATATTTCGAAGGCCTTCCTCCAGATCAAATTAAAGTTGGAAGTGGACAGAAATCGCTTCTGTTTTTTCTGGGAGGCTGATGGCGAGTTACTCACTTACCGTTATGCCACCATCATCTTTTGGTTGGCTGTTAGCCCCTACGTTCTAGGGGCTGTGATACAGCATCACCCAAAAAATACCCTCCTGATTTCTGTACCTCTCTTCTTTCAAAATAATCTGTACGTTGACAATATTTTGTATACTTCTTCGTATTCAACGATAATTCAACGATATTTTTCAAAAAGGCCAACCTCACGTATGCAGTGAGGGGGCCTCAATTTTTGCTCCTCGGAACTTCATTGTCCGAGCTCAAAGAAATATTCAAGGAGGAAGGGTAAACTTGCAACTCATCAAAGTGGTGAAGAAGAGAGTTTTAGGGTATTTGTTTAATACCATTCAAGATAGTCTGAGTCTTAGTGACTTTTCATAATAATATAAAAAGTAAAGCCTGAACATAGAAATCTTTCAAAAGTATTTTAAAAGTAATTTAAGTTACTTCCCCGTAACTTTTAGAGGCTGTCTTCTTAAGAAGAAAACTTGGGAGGTGGACATGGGGTGGGACGGAAAATCTAAGTGCGAAAATCTAAAAAATTCATGTATAAGTTGAAAGCAAAGACCCAACGTCTCTAAAATGGCAGTCTCTTTTAAAGAGATTTCATTTGGAGTCAGGTGACTCCGTTTATGTATTCATAATATTCTGCGATGCAAGCACTGCTTGCTTATGGCTTCATGGTGTACTATGTCTCGTCAGCTTCAGGAAGGTCCATCATCTTCTTGCTCAAAAGGAAAAAGCGGCGCCTGCAAAAGGAGAATCGCTTCCCTGTTTGGCAGTATTGTCTCTGTTTTTGGCATTGAAAAGTGCTTACACAAATGTTGAATGGACTGTCGGGTGTTAAGGTTCAAGGAATTGAAACATATTCTCCGACTCGCAGAATCACTCTTCATTGGATCCAAAATAGGATCACAAAATCAAGCAAATTTGTGAAGAACCGGTGCAAGATATCTCACCATTTAGCTCTTCGCTTCAAGATAAATATTCTGTAAGGTCCCAAATTTCTTCTGTCAAAGAGAAGATATCAGCTGATCTTCTGAACACAGGGTCATTTCTTCAAAGAGTTCCAAAAGAACATGTCCTTTTGGGCGAAGCCAAAATGGCTCTTTAAATAGTATTTACTTGGCCATAAAGCTGAACTGGAACAGCATCTCAGTTGTGCTGTTGTTCAAGGTGGTCATGACCTCCTAAAGTGGATTTGTCCAGTATTCAAATTTGGACACTCTACATTGAGTACGTTGTTTTATTGGTTCAGTTTTGGAGGCCTTGCAAGAGTGTGAAACAAATAACCATGATTTGAAAGCACGTCTGTATTGTCTGTGGACAATGCAGAAAGAATCCGTTCTCGAAAGGCTTCCAATTTTTATGAAGAGAATTAACAAATAATCTTCGTTATTAATAATCTGACTTGTTCTTGGATGCAAATAATCTTATCAGGAGCAAAGTCTGTTTGTCAAGATGCAATAATCTACACATTATGATGTAATAATCTCTCTTTGAATGTCAAAAAGTCATCACCTCCCAAGTTAATCATAAGAGTATGTTTCACAAAAGTGTAAAAAGCATCTAGGCATGACAAGCCACTCTTACAAATATTCGACTCCAAGGCTTTCTGTGTGACTTCAGCGCGTACCTCCATCAAAAAATGTTTTGCAGAAATGCATAGTCTGCAAAAAGTTCAAATTAATTTTGCTTTTCGGTACCCGCGCTTCACCAAATTATTCAAAAGACCAGGTTGAATTATTCAGGCCTTTTAAGCATGTAGGTATTGACTACACCAACATTGGCTGGGTCAAAGTCAAGGGCTTCTGGCTCAGCCCAAAAAATGTTCATTATCATTTACACCTGTCTAAATATTCGTTGGCGGTCTATTTAGTTAGACATATTAGATGCATGTATCTACATCATTTTATTCAATAGTTTCACACGTTTGTTCAATCGCTTCGAGTGTCTGAACTGCATCTATAGCGCCAACGCGCGCTCCTTCAAATCAAGGAACTGACTTCTTAGGAATTTTCCTCTTGTGTCAGAAAATGGGGTGAGTTTTTAAGAAAAATCCAAGATTCGAAAAGCGCATTCCTCCTTGTATAGCCAATGGTCCGAAGCCAGTGGGAACGGTAATAGGTGTGGAGCAGGATTGTCTATTCAAGTAACAATTGGATCGTCCTCGTTGAATTTAGTCGATTTCATTACATATGTCAAGATATTGGCGAGCTATAAATTCACAGTCCGCTCCACCTACACACTCAGTTCAAATGAATATTCCCTCTCACTTCCACGAATTTTCATGCAAACTTTTGTCAAAAACCGCTATGGCGTTACCAGGAGCTGGGTCAAACAATCACTTCTGGGACTCAACTTCGGCTCAAAAGGAGCTAGTAAAGTCACCTCAAATATTCTTCAGAAAAAATTTGGAGAGTTCCAAATAAGGTGGTACAATGAGTAACTTCTCAGTCTTAGAGAGACTAAAAGAGAAATCTTTACTAGGTCAACTGGAATAATCTAATTAAGAAGAATGACATTCTTATCAAAAGTCCAGTAAAAGAACTTCCTTACTGGCAGATGGGGATAGTCGTAGATCTTATAATCAGTCGTTGACAATAAAGTCAGATCAGTGTACGTTAGGACTCCTGGGGGACAAGTAAGCCTGTACCCATTCAAATATTTGTTTCCCCTGGAGCTTTCTCTAACCCACAGTGGTTCAACACCCTCATCGTCAAACACAGTCCTGACCTTCCGACAAACTCATCATTAAATATTTCTGGAGGGGTGAACCCCCCTTCTCTCTGCGGTGGATGCTGGAAGCTCATCAACGCCATTTGTAGAGATATTCAAAATAGTCGGCAAGCGGAAAAGCTACAGAGATCTGCCAGAAAAAAAAAATATTATGTTTGTATGATTCATCGGAGAATCATATTAAATATTCTGGCAGCCTGTTTTCAAAAATTATTTCAAGAAGTCAATCTGAACTTCTGCCTTATAGAGGCCGAAAAGCCATCCCTCCCCCGGAAGGATATAGAAAATGATATCAGAGTTGCAGAAAAGGATTGTTTCCTGAAACCTGGTGGTGCAAAATGAAAGAGTGGAGAAGATCGCTTCAAATTTTGAGAATCCACTTTTTTTGCTTTTGATTTCAGCTGTAATGGTGCTTTAATATACACCAGTTGTTGGCTCATTAAAAAGCTGTTCGGGTGATGACCCTAAACTTTTCGTGCATATTAGAATTACTTACAACCATTTAACTGGCTTGAAATCTTATTTTTTGTTAACAAGTGATTTATGTTATTTCGGGTTATTTCAAAGTTACTATTCAAATATTCCAGATAGTTCTTCCACAATTTAAACATTTCTGGAAAAGCTTAAGACAGCTGAACTGTTAGTTTTAGGCCTGAAGAAACAAACTTTTCTCAACAGGCTTGAATTAATATCTATGTGGTACAACATCCACTACCTAACTAAATATTCTAATAATTCTAGTTATAGGTGAAGACTCAGCCCTTCAGGAATATAATCTCTAAAATATTCTAATCTTAGAGGTACAAGAAACTAAAACCTATCTTGCCTTCTAATATCAATTAGTCTCCTTCTTAATCAGAACGCCAAATATTCTTTTCTCAATAAATTAATGATATAATTGTTCCAATATTTTTATATATATATATATATATATATAACTACATATATTTATATATATATATATAATATTATATATATATATATATTATAATATATATATATATATATATATTATTAATATAATATATATATATATATATATATATATATATATATATATATATTATAAATATATAATATATATAATATATATATATATTATATATACCTTTAAACGCAATTCCCTGGTTGGTCAACAAAATAAAGATGGGAATTGAGGCAATAATTCCATGCGGCGCAGCACACCGTAGCCTTACTTCACCTCCGCACGGTTTCTCCTGGTCCTTATAAAAAAATCAATATATATATATATATAATATATATATATATATATATATATATATATATATATATATTATATATTATATATATATATATATATAATTATTATATATATATATTATATAATATATATAATATTTATAAGTATATATATATATAATAGTACGGTCAGACATCATTGCACTAAAAAATATGTAATATATAGATACCGGAATTTTGGCCCGAGACGGTTGCGTAGCAACCCGTCCCGTATCGTGTCTCCCCTTTAGTTTTTTGGCCCCCATTTGACCCCCTTTAAGGGGCTTAGCCCTTTTGATGTCTTAACCTTGATATTTCTAACCTTGATACCGTATCAAGGCCCGAAATGACTTTCATAAAGGTTGTGAGGGATTAAGTGGGATTAAATCGAGTTCGTGTAGGTAACCTGAACGCTGTAACCCTGCTGTAGTAAGCTGTCCCCTACTATGAGTCATGTAGGTACCTGCCTGCTATGTACTCCTGTCTTAACTTGAGTTCATTTTATTTCCATCCCACTCACACCTACACATACACACACACCACAAACACGCGGCTATTATACACCACATGCACACAGACCGTTAAGCTACTTATACCACACTGCACACTCCGCTAGGCTACTTATACACACACGCATCACCCGCTAGGCTACTTAATACAACACATACACCCAGCCCATAAGACACTTACACTCACACCTACACCTACGACACAAACACACACACATAGGCACAGACACACATACCTAGACACACATACCCACCCTATATACACACACCCACTCCTCACCAACCAACCATAGATAATACACCCACCCTCAGCTAAACACTACACCTACACCTACAACACTATGCACCTTATACACATCATACAACCACAACATAGACTCTTACACCTACCCATAGACACTTACACTCACCCATAGACACTTACACTCACCCTTCGACACTTCACACACTCAAACCTACACACACACACAAACAACACTCACACATGACACAAAACACACAATACCTAACACACACACACTCACCCTCACCAACCCCGCATAGATACATACACTCTACCCTAGAATACATACACCTACCCGTAGCTTCACACCTACACCTAACACCTACACAACACCCCCTATGACACTTATACCACATACACGCCACCCATTAGACACGTACATTCCAACCCATGATGACACTTACACTCACCCATAGACACTTACATATTCCCCATAGACACTTACACTTAAACTCACTCATGATACACTTACACTCAACAACACCACTCGTATTTTAATGCTCTGTTTGATGCCATCAGCTTTGATGCTCAACTTTGATGCCTTAACTTTGATGCTCAGCTTTGATGCCTCAACTTGATGGCTCAACTTTGTTGACTCAGCATTATTGATGCCTCAGCTTTTGATGGCTCAACTTTGAGGGCTCAGCTTTATATTGGCATAGCTTTGATGGCTCAAACTTTGATGCTCATCTTTGAAGGCTCAGCATTATTGATGACTCAATTTTGATGACTCATCTTTGATAACTCAACTTTGATGACGTCATCTTTGTCGGTTCAACTTGACGGCTATCTTGACAGTTCAACTTTGACTGTTCAACTTTGATGGTTACCAATCACCGTAAGGATGGTCTTAGGGTTGTCCTATGAGATCCCTAGGTGTGTCAGACGAGTGGCCAGGTGAGTGCCAATGAGAGCCAATGAGTGCAATGAGTGCCAATGAGTGTCAAAGTGAGTGCCAAGAGTTCCAAGTGAGTGCACCATAGTGCAACTGAAGGTGCACATAGTGCCAACTGAGGTGCCACTTTTTTCAGCCTTTTCTAAGCCTCCCTTGAGCCTAGAATAGCCCCTAAATTATTGGTGACTACCCCTGTTTTAAGTATGAAAATGGAATTTGTTGTTATTATAAGTTGAGGATGCTTTCTAGTATGAGTTAGCTTTCTAGCCTACCCTGATCAAAGAATAGCCCTAATATTGGTTGCCTACCACTAAGGTTAATAACGTAATGAGAATAGGTTTGGGTGTATGAGTTCATATAGATTGCTGGATGCCTCCACTATTGAAATCGCATGTAGAGGCTTTGCTATTTATCCCTACTCTAACTCATCGAACAACGCTAATATTTGTTTTTTTGATGGCTTTCCCTAGTCATAAGAGGACCACAGGGCGCTAGCATGCGCAAGCTGTCAAAGGCAGACAATCCCTCACCCGCAGGTGAGCCCAGCCGCGAAACCGCCGCGTGCGCCCGCAGGCGCAATATTTCCGCGTAACTGCCGCGTGCAACCCGCAGGCGCATTATTTCCGCGTAACTCACCGCGTGGGCCCGCAGCGCGTACCATACGCGGCGCGCCGCATGGCGCAATATACCTACGTGAACGATAGATTATTTCATAGTTGTGAT
Source organism: Trachelipus rathkii (assembly GCA_015478945.1). Lineage (NCBI taxonomy): Eukaryota > Metazoa > Arthropoda > Malacostraca > Isopoda > Trachelipodidae > Trachelipus > Trachelipus rathkii. Next base: position 22,894 of record JABUQX010093048.1, read on the forward strand.
ATCAATGTAAAGTACCTCAAAGAATTCAATTTCAAAATTAGACCTTGTAGGCTAATCTCTATTATATCGTAACACATTTTTTATTAAAATATACACTACATGACCTTAAGCAGTAAAAACAGTAAATCAGTAACTCAAATGCCTAGCAACAGGGGTATTAGTAAGGCTTTGTTTTACTGTTTTACTGCTTTTCTGCTTTACATCATATATTTATTACCATTATGTTTCCTTTTATATTTTTTATTTTTGTTTTAATACTTTTTTATTAATAAATTGTAATGTCAGAAGAAAAACACAGAGTGTCTTTTATATAATTCATTTATTTTATATCTAAAATTGTACGAAATTTTATTAAAAACATATACTTTAAAGAAACCTTAAGACAGTAAAACAGTAAATCAAGCTGTATTACCTAGCAACACAGGGATTAGTAGGGATTAGAGGGGATTAGTTTCTACTCTTTACTGCTTTTTCTGCTTTTACTTCTTTATATTTTATTTTTATTTTTATTTTTATTTTTATTATTATTATTTTTATTATTTTTATTATTATATTATTATTATTATTATTTTTATTATTATTTTTATTATTATTTTTATTATTATTTTATTATTATTTATAAATTATTATAATTCCATTATTCTTATTATATTATTATTCATTCATTAATTAATTATTATTATTATTTTTATTATTATTATTATTATTATTATTATTATTATTATTATTATTATTATTATTATTTATTTTTATTATTATTTTTTTTTTTTATTTATTTTTATTGTTTTTTTTTATTTGTTATTCTTTTATCATTATTATTATTTATATATACTTATGCATATTATTATTATTTAACAACACACACACTACTTACACCACACCCGTGACACCACTACACATACACACACACACACACCACCACACATGCAGACTTAAACCTTCATATATTTATTAACATTATGTTTTCTTTTATATTTTTATTTTTTGTTTTAATACTTTTTTATTTATAAATTGTAATGTAAGAAGAAAACCCAGAGTGCCTGTTATATAATCATTTTATTTTACTAAAATTGTTAACGAAATTTTCATTAAAAACATTATACTTACTTTACAGACCTTGAAAACAGTAAAAACCAGTAATCAAAAGCGCATTTGCCTTGCAACAAAGGGAATAGTAAGCATTTGTTTTACTGCTTTACTGCTTTGCTGCTTTACTGCTTTACATCATATTTTAAAATATAATGAGACTTATTTATTTAAAAAACATTTTTTGTTTTTCATTAACATTAAGAAATTACATCATGACTATTATTATCATCTATGTCATTGACATTCCAACATGAAAAACACACACACACCACATACACACAAACATTCACCCTGTTCATTAAAATATACACTGGTTAAACATATCAAATAAGTTATTTTGTTTGAACATAACAATTTATTAAAACATTATGTTTTTATTAAACACGTACATTTATATTACTCATTCAATTATAACTAAAATTATTTCAAAGTTTCAAGATCTATAATATAATCATTATATTGAAACAAAGAATTTATTATTATTATTAGCTGTTAATATTCTTTTTGTTTATAATTTTATAACTATCAAGTTTTAAAATAATTTTTTTACTAAAATTTATGAAATTTTTATTTTAAAACATATATTTACGTACCTTAAAGCAATAAATCTAAATCAGTAAGGCAAGACCCTAGCAGCCCTCTACACCAAGCTATACCACGTTTTGTTCATTAACTTACAGCGTTACGCTCACCTTTAGTCTTTGTAATGAGTAAAAAATCGCCAACAATAAGTTCTGTTCTCTGTTAACATAACCATGTATTTTCTTAAATCATTCTAGGTTTTTATTGTAAAATAAAATTACTTCACTTACATTTATATTATTCATTCAAAGTTAACTAAAAATTACTTTAAAGTTTTTAATATTTTTATTTTCTTTATATAAATTAACTATTCTTATATTATATCTCTAGTAAGATATAACTAACCTATTATTATTTATACTATTAATATTATTATTATTATTATTATTATTATTATTATTATTATTATTATTATTATTATTATTATTAATTATTAGCATCTAGCACATGACATAGACTATGTCGAAAAACAAACAACGCGCACTCCTTACAGATACGAGACTGAGCTCTTTCTGAAAATGTGTTGAAATAACTACTTCAGGCATAAATTTAGGATAATTCTTTTGTGCCCCGGCTGATTTAAGCCTATAATACAGGTCGAAAGGTCTTCCAGTATAGACTACAAGAATCGAGAATCAATGTTATTAATTATCTTTTATAAATATATTTCAGAACTGAAACATGTAGGATCGGTAAGATCCTTTAAAGCAGGTAAGAAAGGAAAATGCTTCCTTTCTTGGTGGAGTGAACGTTAGTAATCCTTATCTCTTAATATGACGCGCGCATGTGATTGGTCGAGAATTATTTTTCGCTTTTTGGTTTAAGGTATGTATGTAAAACAATGTTTTTTCATATCCTGGGCCTTACCTGTGATTGATGAAAATTAACTTGTTCTTTAAACTTATATTTGAGCAGGTTTGTTTATTATCTTTTAGAACCCAACTCATTTTAAAATCATAGTCTTTTTTAGCTGTTAAGCGGTGCTCAAGTTCTCTGATTTGTATTAAAAGTGTTTTTATTTTTACTAAAGTGGTATATCATAGTTTATAATAAAATACTTTTAAGATATTTATTAATTCTACACTAGAAATATGATAAATTAATTCGCTAGATTTATAGTAGATCCGTGAAGCCAACGCAAGCGCCGCAACGCCGTGCCCCAGGGCGCGAACCGACGCATGACACCGGCGTAATATTACTACGCCGGTCGCGAAAATATTTTCTTTTTGATATATCGTTGTAAACTTCATTACATCATTTGAATTTTCAAATATAACTTAATTGATTATTAGTCGTTCTTTTTTTGCCCTTACTTGAACATTTTAATTTTATTTATGAAAAAAGC
>JABUQX010093049.1:0-17500 GCA_015478945.1 Trachelipus rathkii
TATAATACCATCAGCTAATTGTTACCATTTAAAGATTACTCAAGTGTGCATAGGCTTTATAAAGTAACTTCAAAAATATTCAAATTCATTAGCAGGAGTAAAGGGCTGGATGAAGATTGTGATCAGAAAGCCCAACTCTATTGGTTGAAGATAATGCAGCAGCATTGTTTTTCTAAGGAGATATTATTTCTCCAAAATCCTAAAAAGGATGAAATTCCACTGCTGGTTAATCAACTTAATTTATTCATAGATGATAAAGGCCTCATCCGATCCAAAGGGAGAATTGCCAAGACACTTTTATATAATGATGATGTGATAAATCCAATTCTTCTTGGCAAGGATCATCATCTCACTAGATTGATCATAAGAGACTTTCATTCAAGATGTCAACACTTGGGTGTTCAAACCACTATCAATTTCATCAGAGCTCATGGCTTCTGGATTACCAAGGCCAGGCAGGCTGTAAAGAATGTTTTGTCAGACTGTATAGTATGCAAAAAATTTAACAGTATACCCTTTAAATATCCAAAAATGACTAATCTTCCTCATCATAGAGTTAATTTTGTGCGTCCTTTTGAGCATACTGGCGTGGACTTTACAGGGCATCTCGTTGTAAAGATTAATGATAAGGAATTTCAAAAAATGTATCTATTAATTTACACATGCCTTAATATCAGAGCTATTCATGTTGATGTCCTTCCAGATATGTCCACTGAATCCTTTTTACTTTCATTCCAACGTTTCACAAATATATATGGCATACCGTCCAATTTGTACTCTGATAATGCCAGGAATTTCAAACAAGGTGGAAATATACTGTTAGAATCTTTGTCTTCAAATATGTTCTCCGAACATATGCGTATCAATAACATCAAACATTACAAGATTCCAATCTATTCCAGTTGGGTGGGATCAGTTTGGGAGAGAATGATACGAACAGTTAAGGGATGTCTCTATAAAACTATAGGTAAAGCAACCTTAACCTACTTTCAACTGTTAACAAGTATTTCAAATATCACCAATGTTATCAATTCAAGACCTTTAACCTATAGGTCTTCAGATAATGATTTGGAAGTTATTGCTCCAAATTCCTTTTTGAAGCCTTATGGCAATTCAAACCTCATATTCAATGAAGTTTCCACCCCCATATGGAAAAAACTTCCTCCCTCACAACAAGACTTAGCCATAACTCTAACTGCTCAAGGAAGAGTTTTGGAGACTTTCAGGGAATTATGGTATGAGTCTTACCTATTAAATTTGCGCCAGACTAGTAGAAGTCTCTATCAGTCAGAGTGGACCAACAGAATTAAGGTTGGAGATATAGTTCTGATACACACACGTAACAAACCTAGACCCTTCTGGCTTTTGGGTAGAGTTCTGGAAGTCATTGTTGGTGATGACGATAAGATCAGGAGTGTGTTATTAAAAAGGGGAGATGGACAAACCTGTCACTATTCTATTTGTCATCTCTACCCATTGGAGTTATCTATTACCCATTCTGTCTCCAGTGGAGAAACTGATGCTGAAGCAAGCAGTGATCTCTCCAATTCAGATGGTCAAAACAATGAAATTACAGATCAAGTTGATCCCTCAAATTCAAATTCAGTTATTCAAAGTAATAGTGATACTGCTATTGTAGATGAACAACCTTCAACTTCAGGTATAAATTCACCTCAACTTGACTCTCAACAGAATCAAATTTCTCAGCTCAATTCAGTCAAAGAAAGACCTCTTAGACAGGCTGCTGTCAAGTGTCAAGAATTCCTTCGCAGGAATTTATCTGATTTGTAAAAAATTTAATTCTTTTAATTGCAATGGTTTTCATTGCAACTCTTCAGTGGGAGGATATAAAAACTATTATATACTTCCACATATATATCTTCTATTTTGCTTATTTTATTAGTTTATTTTAGGATATAATAACTATTATATACTTTCGCTTATGTCTCTTCTATTTTATTTTATTTTAGTACCGTATTAGGATGTAAGATATAAAAAAGTCATAAGTATCAACTTATATTATTTAGTGGAATTTGTACTTTGCCAATATTGGGTATAATTACAAGAATTCCCTAAACGCCAAAAATCACTATAAACACTTCAAATTCAAAACCGGTTCTATTTAGTCGTGCTTGTGAAATCAAATTTAATAACAAAATGGTAAAAGGGTATATGAGTATAATTCTTCATTTTTCTTTTTCGAATATATTTTTAAACTAAAAATCTAAACCACTAAATCTCCCTAATTTTCCCTTCTTTAACCCCCTTTCCCTTCAAAACAAATTTTCAAAATTTACCGCTAACTAAGATTTTAAGTGATAGGTTTACAAAAGCCAAGAGGCTTTAGTTAATCTATGTAAGCTATCAAGATCTTATTCAAAGAGCTAAAAATTCTTTGAAAAACAACAAATATCGAAACTGCTATAAGCTTCGGAGAGCCTAGATTATACTTTGCAATATTGCTAGCACGAGTTATCAAGAACTTGCAACAAACCCGTTCGTTTGGACCTATATAGATTACACAATTGAACAAAAAAGTCTTTGAATGATAAAAGAACTAAAAAAATTAATATATAAATACAATTGTGTAACTACATAATCCTTACCTTGGGTTTGTTGGTTATTCAAAGACTTTTTTGGTCCTTGAGGTAGCTCTATTAGTTTTTAAGATAACTCGGCCTTTTTGGCTTTATTAAATTATAACTAACTAACTTATTAGGTTAAATTTGTAAGGTGAGTAGGAGGTAAAGAGAATAGAGGTAGGTTGATAAAGGTTGAGAAAGGGAAAATTACAATTAACCTACTAACTCTTTACATTTTGATTAAAATTTTTGATATCACAAGCACGACTAAATAGGACGGTTTTTGAATTTGAAGTGATTATAGTGATTTTTGGCGTTTAGGGAATTCTTGTAATTATACTCAATATTGGCAAAGTACAAATTCCACTAAATAATATAAGTTGATACTTATGACTTTTTTATATCTTACATCCTAATACGGTACTAAAATAAAATAAAATAGAAGAGACATAAGCGAAAGTATATAATAGTTATTATATCCTAAAATAAACTAATAAAATAAGCAAAATAGAAGATATATATGTGGAAGTATATAATAGTTTTTATATCCTCCCACTGAAGAGTTGCAATGAAAACCATTGCAATTAAAAGAATTAAATTTTTTACAAATCAGATAAATTCCTGCGAAGGAATTCTTGACACTTGACAGCAGCCTGTCTAAGAGGTCTTTCTTTGACTGAATTGAGCTGAGAAATTTGATTCTGTTGAGAGTCAAGTTGAGGTGAATTTATACCTGAAGTTGAAGGTTGTACATCTACAATAGCAGTATCACTATTACTTTGAATATTTGAATTTGAGGGATCAACTTGATCAGTATTTTCATTGTTTTGACCATCTGAATTGGAGAGATCACTGCTTGTTTCAGCATCAGTTTCTCCACTGGAGACAGAGTGGGTAATAGATAACTCCAATGGGTATAGATGACAAATAGAATAGTGACAGGTTTGTCCATCTCCCTTTTTTAATAACACACTCCTGATCTTATCGTCATCACCAACAATGACTTCCAGAACTCTACCCAAAAGCCAGAAGGGTCTAGGCTTATTAGGTGTGTGTATCAGAACTATATCTCCAACCTTTATTCTGTTGGTCCACTCTGACTGATAGAGACTTCTACTTGTCTGGCGCAAATTTAATAGGTAAGACTCATACCATAATTCCCTGAAAGTCTCCAAAACTCTTCCTTGAGCAGTTAGAGTTATGGCTAAGTCTTGTTGTGAGGGAGGAAGTTTTTTCCATATTGGGGTGGAAACTTCATTGAATATGAGGTTTGAATTGCCATAAGGCTTCAAAAAGGAATTTGGAGCAATAATTTCCAAATCATTATCTGATGACCTATAGGTTAAAGGTCTTGAATTGATAACATTGGTGATATTTGAAATACTTGTTAACAGTTGAAAGTAGGTTAAGGTTGCTTTACCTATAGTTTTATAGAGACATCCTTTAACTGTTCGTATCATTCTCTCCCAAACTGATCCCACCCAACTGGAATAGATTGGAATCTTGTAATGTTTGATGTTATTGATACGCATATGTTCGGAGAACATATTTGAAGACAAAGATTCTAACAGTATATTTCCACCTTGTTTGAAATTCCTGGCATTATCTGAGTACAAATTGGACGGTATGCCATATATATTTGTGAAACGTTGGAATGAAAGTAAAAAGGATTCAGTGGACATATCTGGAAGGACATCAACATGAATAGCTCTGATATTAAGGCAGGTGAAAATTAATAGATACATTTTTTGAAATTCCTTATCATTAATCTTTACAACGAGATGCCCTGTAAAGTCCACGCCAGTATGCTCAAAAGGACGCACAAAATTAACTCTATGATGAGGAAGATTAGTCATTTTTGGATATTTAAAGGGTATACTGTTAAATTTTTTGCATACTATACAGTCTGACAAAACATTCTTTACAGCCTGCCTGGCCTTGGTAATCCAGAAGCCATGAGCTCTGATGAAATTGATAGTGGTTTGAACACCCAAGTGTTGACATCTTGAATGAAAGTCTCTTATGATTAATCTAGTGAGATGATGATCCTTGCCAAGAAGAATTGGATTTATCACATCATCATTATATAAAAGTGTCTTGGCAATTCTCCCTTTGGATCGGATTAGGCCTTTATCATCTATGAATAAGTTAAGTTGATTAACCAGCAGTGGAATTTCATCCTTTTTAGGATTTTGGAGAAATAATATCTCCTTAGAAAAACAATGCTGCTGCATTATCTTCAACCAATAGAGTTGGGCTTTCTGATCACAATCTTCATCCACGCCTTACTCCTTGCTAATGAATTTGAATATTTTTCGAGAGTTACTTTATAAAGCATATGCACATCTTGGAGTAATCTTTTAATGATAAAAAGCACTGCACACACACAACACAGATGTGTTACATTTGTAAAGTCTTCTTATTGGCTCAGACAAACTATTTAAGTACTAATAGGCCATTGGAGATTGTACTCTCAAAAGATCAAGAAGGAACCCTTTCGCCATAATGGCAATTGTTGAAATAAGAAAAAAAGAAAGTAGAGGTTGTAACCCTCTGGTAATAAGATCCGCTGGGGTTATTCAGAAGTTATTGATGTAGAAGCCATAACGAATGGATACTGTTTGTACTTCTTGCTCGAACTTGATTTGTGATTGATAAATTTCTTTGAGGTCGCTATTGTTTTACGAAAATGTTTTCTCACTTGTTTATTGCTTGTCTCAGAACAGGAGCGCATGGAAGGACAATCTTGAGCATGCTACGAAGACCCTTTATATTTTGAACTGTACATTAAGGAAATTCTGATAATATATGAATTATGATACACTTGAAAAATAAGAACACAGATAACAACTCTAAAGAGGGCAAAGCCCTAGATTTGAGCGGGGCCACCTTGGCCTTTGAAAATATTAAACTAGAACCTTGACCTATACTATAAACTGCAAAACCATAACAAGATGTTGAAGCGTCGCAAAATACGAAAAAAGAGTTTGAGGTAGAAGGTGAGAAAGCACACCTTTCAATTTCAATATTATGTAATTTATTTAAATCTGAACAGAGAGAAGACCAGGAAACTAAAACATCGGCAGGGACCTTTTCATCCCAATTGAGACCTAATTGCCATAATTTCCTAATTAATAGCCGACCTCTTAAAGTTACAGGTAAAAAGATATTTAACGGATCAAAAACCTTGGACACAGCAGATAACAGCAATCTTTTGGTATTTGCATCAGCATTTACTGAAAATTTTGCAAGTTTTAACTTATCTGTAAGAGGATTAAAAAGATATCCAAGAACCTTATCCTCCGATTCCTGATGTTGAACTATTCTACCCTCTCCTTCCATAACAGCTCTTAATTGATCATTATTAGAGTCCCAACTTCTAAGATGGAAACCACCATCTTCCATTCTTTTGTTGCATTCATGATAAAGTTCTTTTAAATGTTGTAGATCATTGCCACTAATAATTAAATTATCAACAAAAAAATTATTCAATAGAATCTGAGTACATGCATCATCCTCATATGACTGAGCATGATGCTTGATGATATAATTGAGGATGAAAGGTGAGGATGTGAAACCAAAAACAATGGTTGAGTATCGATAAGCCTTTAACTGACCATTACTTTTCCAAAAAAAGCAAAAGCGATTGCGGTCTTCGATAGATTTTAACTTAATCTGAAGGAAGGCTTGTTTTATATCCGATAGCATAACAAACTGATTTGATCTGAACCGGAATAAATGACCTAACAAGGAGGACATAAGATCTGGTCCAGTATAGGCTGCCTCATTTAGAGATGGTAAAGAATTAGTTTTAAGAGAACAGTTAAACACAGGCCTGACCTTTGTTGATACTTGTTCATCAGTTTTTATAACAGGTCTGTGAGGAACCCAAATATAATTTTTATACTCAGAGGGAGATACTTTGAACTCTTCAATAATACCATCAGCTAATTGTTGCTGAAAGACATCATCATAGGCTTTAACTAAATCTTTTCTTTCTAAATTTTCATGAACTCTATTAAGCACTGCAAGAGCAATGTTATAGTTTGATGGCAACAAGGGAAGTTTATCTTCAATCCATGGAAGATCTATATGATATTTTCCATCTTTGAACTCTATACCACCTTTGAATTTTTCAATCTGTTTCAAATCATCTTCAGATTTATTATTATGCATACCTTCTATACCTAAGGACTCTAATTTGAACATGTTTTCTAATCCTTGCTCTACCTCTGAATTACTTAGGATATGGCTTAAAGGATTAAAATAAGAATGTACAGGGTTTAAGACTGCATTAACCAAAGTATGGTTAACCTGCAATTGATTTTGATTTTGAACATGAATGTGATTTTGATTTTGAACAACTGATGGTGGATTTGAAACTCTTATTTGATTATTGTATATAAAATTAGTAATATTTCCAAATGGAATAATAGAACCATCTCTTAACTTAAAAGCAGATCCACTCATACATTTAATCAATTCTAGTTGAGGGAAATACTCTATTAAATCAATGCCTATTAGGGCATCCAAATCAAAAAATGAGTTATTAGACTCTTTATAGCCAGAATCAGCCAATTTATAAGATTTATTTTTTAAATTAATTAGAGCCTGATCTACGAACTTAATCTCATAACTTAATTGAAGATCCTCATCAACCAAAAGAGGAAGGGTGAAACAAGACTGGTCCATATATACATCAAGAACAGTCTCTTTCAAACTGCGGGTGGTAACACCTAAATAGGTTTTTATATCGTATTGAGTGCTTTGATGATTCTCTACAGATATATTGAGTTTATCCAACACTCTTTTAGAAAGGTAGGACCTCTGTGAGCCACAGTCGACTAGGCATCGAACTGAAGCTGAAACTTTACCTCTACCAACCCTAATAGTAATTGATGGCAACAAATATAAATTGTTGGTGCTTTGGCTAAAGCTAAGACATACATTTTATCAAAAAATTTCTTTTCATTTTTTGATAGAAGCGGCTCTTGACGCCACCGGACTATTTTTTAGTTTTTTTACACTAAATATACTTAAAAAATTTAATTGTTTATTTACCTTAAGTGTTCTTCTTGATGTTGAGACAAAATTTTGGAGACGTAGCGCCTCGGAGGCACCTCCTAAAACGCTTTAGATACTTTTAGTAATTTGCAATTAATAATGAATGCGATTATCATTATAATGAAAGGCAGGAAAATCCAAAAGGGTTTGAAAAGGTTTCCTTTTCATATACAAGGACATTTTAATCCTTTTAAAGTAACTAATTTTCACAGAGTAACTTAAACTCTAAACAGTTTTACTGAGGCCATGTTACTGAGGCAATTGATATGAAATATTATTGTAATAAGCCGTGATATAAACTTTAAGACACATTGTTTGTCTATATTAATTTTATTGTACTTAATACTGCGTACAATTTTATTAAGTTAATGAGAATCAATCTCAACTTTAATGAACCCGAATACTTAAATATTGACAACAGTATACGTGTTCACCAATTCATTACTGAAAGATTACTAAAAAATTTCTTCTACTGACTTTTGGGAAGGCACGTGACCAACCCGCGGAGTGATATGATGAATTTTTTAAGCCTCCATCAATGACTCATAATACTGATATTTTTATATTGTAGTCCAAATTATAAAATGACCAATATTTAATAGTTTTCTAAATAAATTTTCATACACTCCGGGCAGAGGATTGCTTCAAAAGAGAAGCAATACCCTACCTTTGAGTTTACTTAGCTGTGTGCTTGCGTTTCCTTTAATGGTTTACTTCATTTAAAAACAATTTTTTTTTTTTTTTTACTTTTTCTTTTTTATTTAAAAACTTTAATCTACCTTAAAATTATCCTAAACCAAACTTAATATTACCTTAAACCTAATTTTACTACTTTATTTATGCAATTTATTATAGATTTGACAAATTGTCTTGCATTAACTGCCTCTGTTTAAGAGCAGCTTTTCTCTGAGGTCTTATTGTATTGGCATTACTATTATTATTATTATTATTATTATTATTATTATTATTATTATTATTATTATTATTATTATTATTATTATTATTATTATTATTATTATTATTATTCTCATAGGTCTTTTATTATTGGCTTTATTATTATTATTTACTACCAGAAGTACCAGGTCTGTTGCTGTTGTCATCCTGTACAGGTGTTGTATTTGATGAACTACCACCTCCTGTATTTAATTCGAGGGGGTAAAGGTTACTGATGGAATGCAACCCTATTTCACCAGAACCAGTTTTTAATTTTACTGATCTGATGTTATTATCGTGACCTACTATCACATCCATCACTCTGCCCAATTTCCAAAATGGACGTGGTTTATTGCTGTCTTTTATAAGAACCACATCTCCCACCTTTACTTTATCTTCCCAAATACCCTGAAACAAGTGTCTAGACCGCTCCCGGAGACTTAGGAGATACTCCTCATGCCACAAACGCCTGAACTCTTCATAGAGTTCATTTTGCTTTATGAGGGTAGAATCCAGTACCTCCTTGTTGGGTGCACTGCCCATCTGATATTCTACTGTATCAAAATTACTTTTAAATATTAAATTACTGTTGTACATTACTTTCAAAAAACAATTGGGCGTTATTGCCTCCAACTCAGAGGTACCAGATCTATAGGTTAGGGGTCTGGAATTGATGGCATTTTCTATGTCAGACAGAGTGGTAAGAAGCTCAAAATAAGTCACTTTACTTTTTCCCACAGCTTTGTACAGACACTGTTTCATTACTTTTATTAACCTCTCCCAATGGCTGCCTTGCCATGGAGAGAAGAGGTTAATTTTTACATGTTTGATCTGATTTTTATCAAACTCCTCCTTGAAAGCATCAGTATTAAAGGACTCTTCTATTATTTTGCACCCTTTATTGAAATATAATGCATTGTCACTATATATGTATGATGGTATACTAAATTTATTACAAAACCTTTTGAAGGCTAACAGAAAGTCAGAGGTGTTCATAGAGGGTACTAGTTCTAAGTGTACAGCTCTGATGTTTAAGCAAGTGAAAATTAAGATGTACATTTTCTCTAACTTTGAGGTGTTGTTTTTGACATATACATGAGAGGTAAAATCAATACCTGTGTGTTGGTAGGGTTTTATAAGATTCATGTGTGTTCTAGGTATGTCAGTGAAACGTGGGTACCTGTAAGAAAGAGCATTGTACTTCTTGCATGTAATGCACTCCAATAATACAGATCTTACAGCAGCTCTACCCTTAGGTATCCACACACCTTGATTTCTGATGTAATTAAGAGTAGTACCAATGCCAAGATGCTTTACTTGCTCATGAGCATATTTAATAAATAGCAATGTAAAGTCATGATTTCTTCCCATTAATATAGGATTAGCTTGTTCATAGCTGATAAGAAGAGCCTTATTAATCCTGCCCTTACTTCTTAAATAGCCTTTTTCATCAAGGAAAAGATTTAAGTTTAAAACCAAGGGAGGAATTTCTGAGTCTTTCAAGGAAGCTACTTTTACTTTTTGTTTATAATCTTTCAAAAATTTAATTTCATTAGGAAAGGATTGAATTTGATTTATTTTAAGCCAATACCTTACTGATTTTTGCTGGTAATCAACATTTATTTTAATTTTACTAAGCCATTTAAATATCCAGGCAGTGATTCTTAAGACTTTTCGATAGCATGAATATTTACTTAGATCTAAAATACTAATACTTGTATTTTCTAATATATTTACATTTACCATTAATAGAGGTAAAGACTCTTGTGGCACACTCAACATAGGATACTTGGGCCAATTGTCTAAATCATTAGTTAACCAAACAGGACCATGATACCACAGAGCAAATATTTCTTTAAACTTTTTAAAAGTTAAACCCCTAGTTAAAAAATCACCAGGATTTTCTGCTGTATTTACATACTTATAATGCACATTTACTTTATACTTGTTACAAATGGAAGTAATTAACCCATCCATTTCATTTATTCTATTTTTTAAAAACTTAGATTTTACTTTGGTTTGTCTGGTTAATAACCAGCTCAAAACTACTTGTGAATCCACAGCAATATTAATGAATTCAAAATATATCTTACTGTATGCTTCCAAAATATTGGGTAAGCATTTCAAGGCCAAAATAACCCCCATCAGCTCCAGGGAAGGAATACTTAACTCCCTAGGCCTATTGGCAGGAGCTACCTTGGCTTTAGAAAATATAAAGGAGCTTTTGTTATTATCATCCACTCCATAACATACAAATCCATAAACACTATCGGAACTGTCACAAAAAAGATGCAAGCCATACTTATTCCCTTCAGAAAGAGCCCTCCTAGGTATTGCAATCGTATCCAGATGTTCACAATTACTGCGTATTTTATACCATTCCTTCAGTATCTCATTAGGCACTTTCTGATCCCAAGCCAAATTATGCTGCCACACTTGTCTCATCAACAATTTACCCCTAACCAAAATAGGAAGAGCAAAGTTAAGAGGATCGAAAAGCTTGGAAATCTCAGACAACAATTGACGCTTGGTTGAAATACTCTCCAGATATTCTACTTTATTGATATGCATACAATCAGTCACCACATTGAAACTATATCCCAAGATCTTTTCACAACAACTAGAATGCTCTACAAAGGAGTTTTCTTCCTTGAACTTAACACGCAAAGCATCCGAGTTGCTATTCCAAGATCTCAAGATAAACCCACCTTCCTCCATTCGTTTCTTACATTGATGATATATACCTACTATCTCACTTTCTTCTTGCATGCTTGTAAATATTAAATTATCCACATAGAAGCCTGAGGATAATATTTCAGTACATCTATCATGTGGATACTTAGAAGCATGATATTTCATTATATAATGCAATATAAATGGAGAAGAAGTAAACCCAAATATTAAAGTGAGGTACCTATAAGCTTCTAATTTCCCGTTGTTAAACCACAAGAAAGTGAACCTATTCATGTCCACTTCATCCTTTAACCTTATCATCAAAAACGCTTGTTTTACATCACTTATGACAACAGTACGATTCGTTCTGAACACAAGTAGTAGCTTTAAAAGTAAATTCATGAGGTCATAACCACTGTAAGCAGCCTCATTCAAAGATGGAAGAGTTTTATTACTTTTAAGGGAACAATTAAAAACTGGTCTTATTTTAGTGGTTACTTGTTCTGATTGCCTTATTATAGGGCGATGAGGAATGAATTTATATTTACAAATATCTGAAGGATCATTAAAATTTATATTTACTTTTTCAATTATTTTATCATTCAGTTGACTTTCAAAGACTTTATTGTATTCATTTATTAAATTATTTTGAGTTAATTTATCAAACACTCTATTAGCTATATTTAAAGATATTTTAAAATTATTAGGAACTAATTCTATTTTGTCTTCATACCAAGGAAGGCTTACATGATAATGGTTGTCTTTGAAAATCATATTCTGATTAAATAATTGCACTTGACATTTATCTACAGTGTTCAGAATGTCTTCGTCCTGTTTGATACCTAAAGATTCCATGCTAAACAGATTTTCCAAGCCATTGTCAATATCAGAATCCAAAAACTGTTCAATAGGATTGAAATAACTTTTGGATGGTTCTAACACGAAATACACTTGTGTATTCAGCCTTCTGTTATTACATTTAGAATCATTTTTAGGAATTATGGCATTATTTGTTTCAACTTTTGACTGAGTTATGAAATTACTAACTTTATTACTTTTTCTGGTTTCAACCAAACGTACAATTTGTTCTCTACTTAAAAAATTATAAATATTACCTATTGGAATTAATTTATTATCACCAATATTTAAACAATGACCACTTGCAAAAGGTACAGTCTGAAAAGATGGAAACAAGTCAATTATTTCTATTCCAAGCAAAACATCTATTTTAATATGACTATTTACATTAGAATTATTAAAATTATTGTCAGCAAAATTTAAACCATTACGTTTCATATTATTTATAACATCTGAAATGCCATCTACTTTATAATTTATATTTAATTCATCATCTATAAGAAAAGGAATGAAAACTATTCTTTTAAAAACTCTAACTCCAATTAATGTTTGATGAAACTTTTTAATTTTAGAGCCAATGAAAGTTTGAACCTCATATTCTATTATAGGAAGACTATTTACATTAGGTATTAGCTTTTCAGCAGCTTCTCTTGAAATATAAGACCTACTACTAGCTGTATCTATCAAACATCTTAAAGTTTTTTCTTTACCATTGAAAACCATATTTAAAGAAGTGGTAGGCGGAATGTATTCATTCTCTAAACTTTGATGGAAAGTTATGCAATGATTGGTCGTTGTATTTACCACCTCATTTTTATTAACATTACACAATGGTTGTATGTGTGATCTACTTCCACATTTACACGGAAACCTCATTTTATTATTATTACCAAAACACTGTGCTTGCGGATGGTTACCAGCACACTGTTCACACAACCCCAACTCTTTAATTCTATTAATTCGACCTTCAAAATTGTTGTACACAGGGCATAGTCCTAAAGAATGTGGCCCAGAACATAATTTACACTTTTTTTCAACCTCTTTTACTTTACTTGAGGTTTGAAAATTTGCCAAAGAATGCTGTTTCTTGTAGCATTATTTTGAGATGTTTTTTCTTTTTGAGGAGTAACAGGTGTACTTTTACTTTTAAATTTGAGTTTGTCACCTACTGTTCTTTCTGAGGAAGAACTAGTACATATTAAAGCCTTTATTATATCCTGATAATTTTCAAGAACTTCATTTATGTCAGGATAATTATGACCTACTTTTCTTATCAGGTCCTTCAAAAATACTTTAGGTAGCTTTTTTACTACTATATGTGACAACAAGCAACAGCCTGGACTCTTTGAGATAGTAAAATCTAATTTATGAACTTTAAGATCATAAATAATTGCCCTTATTTTATTCAATGCCTTTTTTAAGGATATAAAATCTTTATCATATTTGGATTCTATATTAATAGCTATCAAAGAGGCAAACAAGTCATTTGTTATAGTAGTTACATCCAAATATTCAGCTTTTAACAATTCTAATGCTACTTTATAATGTTCTGGTATAATAGATAAATGAGACACAATACTTAAAGGATAATCCCTCAAAAAACTTAAAAGGTACATTAATTTAACAGAGTCATTAAGTTTAGGGTTATTTCCAACCACATTCATAAACTGATTTAAAAAAACTTGAAAACTAATTTTATTCACATCACCATCAAATACTGCACAACTCATGGTAGGTAATTTTACATTAGTAGTGTGATCTATGTTATTTAAGGCTTCCACAAAACTATCAGAAATATTAGGTTCTGTTGTAGCAGTCTCTTTACTTAAAATAAATTCATTAAAAACACTTAATTTAATTTCTAATTCTAAATAATAATCACTTTGACTTTCTATTTCAGAGTCCATATTTAGGCCTTCAAGCTCAGATTCCATCAAAACATCAATCATGCTTTCATCATATTCTTTGATTTTTAATATCAATTTATTTATTTCATTTATTTGAGATTTGCAGAAAATAATTCCCAAACTGTCATTAGTTTTCAATTCATTTAATTTATTTACTATTTTAGTAATACGAGTCTTTATATTAGACCTTAACTTTTTAAATTTGACAAAATTGTCCATTTTGTTCCAAAAATTCAAAATTATTTACTTAAAAAATGCCTGATATTGTGTCACCAATATGAAATAAAAAAATATATAGGCCTACAACTACCCTAAGCCTTCAAAAAACTTTTGTCAAAAACTGAATTTCAGCTCTTAAGGTAGCCTATATTACAAACACTATTTTGCTATTTTAATTAATTAAACCATTTTTTTTTTAAAGGAAACACAACACACAGTGTTATTGTTATTATTAAACATTAATTACTACAATTAATTATATTATTAAAATAATTAAACCTAAAAAACAATCTTGAAGAATTTATCAAAAAGCACTCAGTAATTTGTTTACAATTATTGACAAAATATCGATTATTATCGATTAATGAAAGAACGATATTTATATCGATTATTCTATCGATCTTAAATAAAATATCGATTATTACAAAAATAATTGAAACCGATCCAACTCCTTTGGAATTTTCCTCTCATTTAATTTTGATGCAATCTTTTTGCGCATGCGTAAGACTACGTTTTAACTTTCGAAAATGTTTAAGTTATGAAAAAAGTTTAACTTTAATAAAATTTTCAAATCACTTTTTAAAGGTAAATTACTTTTTATTTCACTAATAATTCACTTGATGAATAAATAAAAAATGTTAAGTACATTAGTACATTTTAAAAATGACGGTTTACTTATTGAACACTTTTTCAAAATGGCGATCCTATAGATTAAAACCTTTTCAAAAATATCAAAAAATTTCTTTTCATTTTTTGATAGAAGTGGCTCTTGGCGCCACCGGACTATTTTTTAGTTTTTTTACACTAAATATACTTAAAAAATTTAATTGTTTATTTACCTTAAGTGTTCTTCTTGATGTTGAGACAAAATTTTGGAGACGTAGCGCCTCGGAGGCACCTCCTAAAACGCTTTAGATACTTTTAGTAATTTGCAATTAATAATGAATGCGATTATCATTATAATGAAAGGCAGGAAAATCCAAAAGGGTTTGAAAAGGTTTCCTTTTCATATACAAGGACATTTTAATCCTTTTAAAGTAACTAATTTTCACAGAGTAACTTAAACTCTAAACAGTTTTACTGAGGCCATGTTACTGAGGCAATTGATATGAAATATTATTGTAATAAGCCGTGATATAAACTTTAAGACACATTGTTTGTCTATATCAATTTTATTGTACTTAATACTGCGTACAATTTTATTAAGTTAATGAGAATCAATCTCAACTTTAATGAACCCGAATACTTAAATATTGACAACAGTATACGTGTTCACCAATTCATTACTGAAAGATTACTAAAAAATTTCTTCTACTGACTTTTGGGAAGGCACGTGACCAACCCGCGGAGTGATATGATGAATTTTTTAAGCCTCCATCAATGACTCATAATACTGATATTTTTATATTGTAGTCCAAATTATAAAATGACCAATATTTAATAGTTTTCTAAATAAATTTTCATAATTTGTGAGGGTGGAACTTTTCCTTTGCTTACAAAGAGCTGTAATATGACTTCTTTTATTACAAACTTGGCAGCTAAAAGAAAGTTGCTCCTCAAGTCCAGGACACTGATCTGCAGTATGTTTAGTACTTGAACAATTACTGCATAGACTCATTTCATTACATCTTTTAATCCGCGAGCGAAATGGTTTGATAAAAATTGCAATTGGGTCTTCACATTATTTTGTCTCAGGAGTAACTTACATGATTTTGAATACTTTGATTTAGAAGTGGAAGAAATCAATACTATGAGAAGCTTCATTTCCACTAACTTCATTAGTATGAGTTTTGAAATTTTGCAAGCAGAATTGGAATCAGGCCTATTAGATTTTAAGGACTCATTCGTCCTTTGATTTTCATTATTTTTAAATTTAAAATTAGGCTTATCTGAAGTATTTACATTTTAAAATTTTGAATAAGTATTATGGGAAGGGACTTGATTGAAATTTTGACCTTTATTATGATTTGACGTTTTAACAATATTTTTGATAACTTCATTATAAGCATTAAATATTTCGCATTTAGATCAGGGTAATTGTTATTCAACTTGCGAGTAATTTCCTTACTACCACATTAGGTTAATTTTGATAAAACTATGTGGCTAAATACTACTAATCAGTAGCCTCCTCAAGATATTTGAGGTTATAAACTCTCAAGTTCATATATTAATGTCCTGATATCATTTAAGTAACCTTGTCGCATTATACGTTGGGTCAAAAGCAGGTTTTAAGTTTATTGATTTTTTTAAATAATTTCATCAATGATGAATTTTTCGTTAAAACTCTTTGTCTAAAAGTTCAAGAGCCTTATTATAATTATTATCACTATAGAAAGATTCTGAATCAGAGAGTACGCATATCCCTTTAATTTATTTTTTTAAGATGAAGTTTAATGGATTCACTTAAATTTTTTTGTAAATCTAAGGAGCTCTTAATTTTGAAATGAAGGTTTTATAAGCAACTTATCAGTTTCATTGCCTTCAAAGAAACAATTTATAGCTCTAAGAACAGATTCCACTTAGATGAGAGCAAGTATTTTTTTTGAGGGGTTGAATTTTTTGATCCCCTTTAAATTTAATTCACTTATTTTGATTTAATCGAGGCATTGGTACTGAAATCTGCCTACACAACGCCTTATTATGAAACTCAGGAATGAGGGAGTCAACTTCTTTATCATTAAATATTTTTATAATCTATCATTTGTATCCTTTGTTTAATATCTTTTAACAACGACTCTACTTCCTCTACAAGATCCTTTACATAAACTGCATCTTTATCTTTATTATTATCTATAGGCCTACTCTCTATTTGACCAAGATAAATATTTACTTGTGCCTTGAGGGATGAAATGGCTTGAACTATAGGCTTAGATTTTTTATTAACTCTATCAAGAAGGGCTTGTATCTCTGGGTCAGACATTTTCGCTGAAATTTGGCTAGAATGACCCAAGGACAAATGAAACCTTGAAGAAAGATGAAATAATGAAAGATAGCCTATCACCAGGCCAAATTATTTGATTTGAATTTTGAAAAGGTCTATTAGACCAAAAAAAACTAAAAATTTGAAGTTGAAAGTGATCTAGGCCTAGAATGCCTATCTTTGAAATTGAATATTTTTTGAGGAAAAATGAGATATGGCCTACCACCAGGACTAATTATTTGATTTGAATTTTGAAAGGGTTTAGAAGACCACACACACACACACACAAAAACAAATTTTGAGGTTGAAAATGACCTAGGCCTAGCTAGGCCTAAGTTTGAGTT
>JABUQX010093049.1:20000-42965 GCA_015478945.1 Trachelipus rathkii
TAATATATATATATATATAATATATATATATATATATATATATATATATATATATATATATAATATATATATATATATAATATATATATATATATATATATATTTAAATATATATATATATATATATATATATATATATATATGAACCTATAGCCTTTATACATAAGAATGGAAACATCCGCAACCGCATTCGCGGATGTGAAACATTGAATATCCTAATTCGCATCCGCGGATGAGAAAATTAGACATCAACATCCGTGGATATTAAAAATTTGATATCCAATACATCATAACTACAATGATACGAAGAGTAAATTAAAGACATGAATTTCGCTCTATACTTGGTCATATTAAGGAGTGATTGGAGATTTATAATTTAGCGCAAGAACAAAAATTATTAATTTTGAAAGAGTGATCTTATTTTGAGGTATCAAGTGCCAACTAAAGTGGAAGAATAAGAAAAATAACAAGGTATCAATTAATCAAACTTACATTTATTTCCGTCAGACTTCAGGAGGAAGTTTTATTCCTAAGATTAAATCAGCAGATTGACTGTTTTTTCTATGCCTTAAGAATTATTATATTATAGGAAATTATACTTAAAGACATTATTTCACTTCCATTGTTGATTTAAAGACAAATTTCTATTAAATTGTGTTCTCACTTCTCACTGCATATGAAAAATTGTTAGCGGGTTGCTGCGATTTAAAGCGTTATGTAACCATTGTAGCTGCAACGATTGCTAGCCTAAGCTTTGGTTAGGCCTTACATTGAGTGTAGCTGTTACGCGTGAAAGCCGAATTTGTTTGTTTGACGGTAGTTTTAAATTTAAAATTCGCTCGTTATAAATTTAACTGCTACATTCCTGAAATAAACAAGAAACAAATCATACAGTAAATAAATTAGTGTGATAATCTCTGATTTATTTAATACATATATATACTTTAAGGTAATAAAATTTCTTCCGGTACCTAGGTTTGATTGAAACTTTGTGCTTGGTGGTTTTATCAATAGGTCCACTAGACCATAGTTTAAGAAAGAACTCGATGGAAGTTCCTTATGCCCCTATTAGGCCTATATATGTTTAATATTTGTCTTTTTCTTATTAGGTCTTAAGTAGACTTAGGCCCCCATGTCCTTATGCCCATACAAGGAGTGATTTAGGTAATTGTTTACATTACAGATTTTCACAATATTTTTAGAACATACTGTAAATGCATTAAAAGGAAGATTATACGTAAAATAGTGTTAAATGCTTAGTTATAACACTTATTGCAGTAGAAAATTTAAATATTTTATATCCATTTTAATTGTAAACTAGGTAATTGTGTAGCTCTGGTGAGAGCCAGTTATGTAATTGGTAATTTCAGATTTAAAAATTTGGTAATTGTTACCCAGAGGGTTGTCACCCCCGATTTTTATGAAAATCACAGGATATACTCTAAAAAAATAATAATGAAGTATAGTGAAAACGAAAATTGTCGCTCTCTTTAGGAAAAAAAGTTACAGCCCCTCTAAGTTGTTAAAAATCCCATAGACTTTTCAATATTGATCGATCCAGGTTAGGTCTCATTTCAGGCCTCTAAGTCAGGTTATGATAAGTTTTGTTAGGTATACACAGAGAAAATCTATGTAGAATTAACAAATCTTATCATAACCTGAACTAGGATGGCCCTAAAACGAGCACGAGGTCCACTAATTTTTATAAACATTATAAGAAAGTCCTATGGGAAAGATTTTAAACTTTCAGAGGCTGTAACTTTTTTTCCTAAAGAGACTGCCGATTTTCGTTTTCACTATTCTTATTATTATTTTTTTAGAGTATATCCTGTGTTTTCAAAAAAAAAATTTTCGTTTTTTTTTAATTAAAAAAACTCCTATGGGGTTATTTAGCACTTGAGAGCTGTAAAACTTTTTTTTCCTAAGGAGAGCGACAATTTTCGTTTTTTTTCTTTCTTTATTATTATTTTTAGAGTATATCCTGTGATTTTCATAAAATCGGGGGTGTAACAACCCTCTGGGTAACAATTACTAAAAAAAATTTTTGCAGGTAGCCTTTATGATACATAAACATGTTCTGGGGATGAAATAAGGAAATGGTTATATATATATATATATATATATATATTAATATATTATATATATATATATATATATATATATATATATATATATAGGTAAAGGTATAGCATAGGACTATAGGGCCTATTTTCTGAAAAAATTCTGTCCAAAATCAATATATTGATATGTAAATATAGGTTGATATATTACTATTATTAGGCTATTATATTATTATATATTATTAGGTTTATTATTATATATTATATATTATTATTATAGTATATAGTATATTGATATATTGATTTTGTACTTAGAATTTTTCAGAAAATATGTGGAGTCCTGTGCTACATATTACCATATATTATATATTATATATATATATATATATATAGTTATATATAAAGTATATATATATATAATATATATAATATATATTATATATATATATATATTAGAGGTGTACCGGATTCCGTCTGGCCGGAATTTGACAATTTTTTTCCGGTTCTGGCCGGAATTTTTCTAAATTCCGGCTGGGAACCGGAATTACTAATGTACTTGATAATTAAAAATTTGCGAAGAAATTTATTTTACATAACCCATAGCCATCTTTTAACAAAGTATAATGTAACCTTGGTGTATATTTATACATAGTGTATTACTTGCCTACAATATTATTGAAATAAAGTTTACTCAAATATCTTAAAATAATAAGATATTCTCATTAAATTCAAATTTAAAATCCAAAATTATAATATATATATATATATATATATATATATATATATATATATATATATATATATATTATATATATATATATATTATATATATATATATATATATTAATATATATAATATATATTTTACAATGGGAAATACATAGTAACAATTTTTCAACCTGGCTGCGTAAGCCAGTGAAGTAGTTAAAGCAACAAATGACTCGTTTGAATATTTTAGCTATCCATATTTTCTGTAGTAAATGATATCTGATCTGCCTTAGATAACTTCTCGAATACTGCTGAACTCAACTACTGTATGAAGTTGGGTAACATTTCTTCTACAAATAAAATATTTTCTACTAGAAATAAGATATTTTTGGTTGAAGATGGGCAACAAGTTTTATGCCTGCTCTCAGTGATTGTGAATGGCTGGTTACCCATTGCAATAAATTTATTATTTTCTGAAAAATTTGCCTGTGATTTTTGGGTCATGTAAGGGCAAATTTTTTTTATGGGGTAAAGGAAAATTTTATTGCGACTCACTTGTTTTCACACGGCTTCGATATTTCGCTATTTTGGGGTGTCAATGTTCTAGAAAATACAGGATTCTCCCTTTTACTATCAAATTTTTGACTTCCAGATATTCTCTTCGGTGATGAATTTCCATATGTTTGAAGTGGCGTTGTGTTAAATGTTTTTGGTGAACTACTAGTTTTATTTTTTGTGGCATATTTTACACACTCTATTAAAGATTTTTGTAACATTATTAAAAATAAAAAAATCTTTTACGAATGATGACACTTTAAAACAATTTTGTGAGGTTATTATTATGACAAATCTGTAATCAATTAATGAATAAAATCTTTATAATATATAAATATATATATTATATATTTTTTTAATATTTTTATTATATATTTATATAATATTATATATATATATATATAATTATATTATATATAATATATATATATATATATATAAGATTTTATATTTAAAGTCATATGGAATTATTTTTTTACATTTCTTTATAGTTAAAAGAAAGTTCATTAGAAATTCCAGTTCAGGCCGGAATTTTTTTTATGATTCCGGCTAATTCCAGTTCCAGCCGGAATTGAAAATTTCAGTTCCGGTACACCCCTAATATATATATATTTTAGGCACTGGCATTGCTGGGAGAGCATAGTCTCCAATGCATTCACGGTATCATGTATACCACCCTATGGTATTTATTAATTTAAAAAAATATACATGGTGTCTAATTATTAATAATTCATTTTTTGTGTTGCAAATAGTCTAGTAACTCTACATCACTCTAACACATTAAAAATATATTTTAAAAATGCTGTTTGGCAACTCTGAAGCCATACTGAATGCTGAACACATTTTGTTTTACGTACCATCAGGCGAGGTAACCAGGACTGCCTTTTTTTGAGGGGTGAATTGGTCCACTATAAATAAAAAAAAATAAAAAAATTTTTTTTTACTCATTCAATAGCCATGCAGTAGTACTACAACAAGTTTTAGGTAAAGGTATAGCACAGGACTCCACATATTTTCTGAAAAAATTCTAAGTCCAAAATCAATATATCGATATGTATATATATAATAATAATAATATATAATAATAATAATAATAATAATATAATATCAGTAAAATATTTAGTATTTGATCTAAATATTTTCTGTTCAAAAAAATTTTTAAGCTCAGAAAAGTTAAGTTTTTAAAGAAAATTGTTTAGTGGCAAGCTTCTGGCATAATTCCAAAAGCTTGCCACTAAAGAATTTTCTTAAAAAACTTAACAGCTTTTCTGAACTTAGAAATTTTTTTAAACTTAGAAAATTATTTCAGAAAATTTTTAGATCAAATCCTAGATATTTACCATAATATAATAATGTAATAGTAGTATATCAACCTTTATATACATATCAATATATTGATTTTGGACTTAGAATTTTTTCAGAAAATATGTGGAGTCCTATGCTATACCTTTACCCAAGTTTTATTTAGATTATCTTTAATTCTAGAGAGTTTTTATATTTTTAAAAAATATAATATATTAGGGCATAAAATATCCTTAAATAGAATTTCACTTTTGAAAATTTGAGTTTCTTAACTTTGTTATAAAGTGAGAAGTTGTGAACAGATGTTAATTATTTTTTCAGTGTATACAGTTGAGTATGTTATAAAGTGAGAAGTTGTGAACAGATGTTAATTATTTTTTCAGTGTATACAGTTGAGTATGTTAGCTTTAAAGGGACCTTGTGCGTAGCAACACTAATATAATTTTTTTTGGATAAATTATACACCATTCGAAAGAGGAAAGATTTCTGTACAATATTTGTTTTGATGACATATGCAAAAAGGCATTTAGAATTTGTGTAATTTCTTCCCAAATATCATGAATCAGCATTTTTATCAGCAATTTTTAACAGTGAATTTCTGCTGAACTACAAAAGATTTTTGCAAGTGGATTTCACTGAAATACTTGCCATACACATATGTTTTATGAAATAACTCACAAATAGCAGCAATATATAGAGAATTTTTTTTTGCTAAATCTCTACTTTTTTTTTCTCCACAAAATTTAAAAGTTATCAGAAATATACCAAAAGTTTTTATATTTGCATAATTCATACATCAAAATATAGTTCAATGTATACAAAATTGAAAATAAAAAAAAAAGTATAAAATGGCATTGGATTTTTTTGTTATACCCCGAAATAGCAGCTCAATGTAAAAAAAGTTTTTTTTTAGTAAAATAGTCAAGAAGTTGAATTGTGAGCAGTGGCAAAACCGTTGGATATACAACAAATTTATATAAATAAAAAAATGTGTATCTCACCAATTTTTATAAGTTGAAAAAATTTAATTCTAATCAGATGAATAGTAAAAAAGTTATATGCCATCAATTATTTTGAAATTTTTTTTTTCCTTTTTTTTTTTTTTTTTTTTTTTTTTGCAACAAAAAGAAAAATATTAATAACTTTATTATATATCCAATTAATACGAAACTTTCCGAGCATGTATAATTAGAAAGGATATACATATTGTGTTAATATAAATTTTTTGTATACCAAACGCTTTTGCCGCTGTTCATGGGAAAAAATTTTAAAACATTTTCCCGCAAGTAGCAGCAAAACCATTTGGCATACAGAAAATTTATCTAAATAAAAGATGTGTATATTGTCGAGTTATGAAGCCCATAAAATTTTTATTCTTATCAGATGAATAATAAAAATGTTGCATGACACCAATCATTAAAAAGAAAATTTCAGCAACTAAAAAATAAAAAACCATTAAAACTTAAAAAAATTTATTTTTATTTTATACGATCAGCTTTTGAAATTTGCAGAGCGTATATAATTGGGGAAGGTAGAAATTTTTATTTAGAGAAAATTTTTGTATGCCCAACAGATTTGTCGCTGCTCATGGAAACATTTCAAAGTTTTCAAAAATTTTCTCAGGATCAGCGGCAAAACTGTTGGGCATACCAAATATTAATCTAAATAAAATATGTATATCTTGTAGAGGTACACAAGCTGTGAAAGTTTCATTGCGATCGAGTAAATATTAAAGTTACAAGCTGCCAGTTGTTTTTTTTGAGTACTCGGCAATTATGGGATGAGAAAACCGGGTGCTTTAAACACTATGCTTGAAGCGTTCTTTTTTGGGGACGTGGTTGGCCTAGTGGGTAGAGCATCCGGTTATTGTAAACGCTGTGACGCGGTGTCCAATGTTCGGATCCCACTGATGGAGAGTATAATCTCCTGTGACTCGTTCATTTGAATGAGTCACAGGAGATTTTACTCTCCATCAGCGGGATTCGAACATTGGACTCCGCATCGCAGAGTTAACAATAACCGGATGCTCTAACCATTAGGCCATCCACGTCCCCCAAAAAAGAACGTTTCAAGCGTAATTTTTAAAGCACCCAGTTTAAGATAAATTTTTTAAATTTTGTTCAATCAATACAAAACTTTCAGATCATATATTACTAGGCAAGATTTGCATTTTTTGTTTAGAAAAATGTTTTGTAAACTCAAGGGGTTTGCCGCTACATATGGGGAAACTTGGAAATTTTCAATTTTTCCCATGCAGAGGCATATCTGTTCTCCATACAAAAAATTTATTTAAACAAAAAATGTGTTATCTCCCAATTATACTTGCTAACGAAAAGTTTCGTGCCGATCGCTTGAAGTAATAAAAAGGTTATCCGTGAATTTTTCATTTATTAACTTACCAAATCCTCCTGTAATGAGATTTGGGTGAATAAATAATTTTATGCATGTTTGAAAATAAACAGACGGCATTCAAAAGGAGCATTAAATTCTAACATAAGAAAGTGTTAAAACCTTACAAATCATAGAATTGATTATTATTACCACCTTCAAAATTTAGGAAACCCCTACGCACAATGTCCATTGAGAACTGGCAAAGTAATTTATAGTTTTATACAATAGTTGCGCTAATAACTTTCTCACATTAAGGCAAACATAATATCCCTTTTAATTTACAGAAGCTTGTTAAAAACGAAGAATATTTAAAGATATTTTATCTTGTCCGTTTTCATACATTATTAAGTTTATATTTTGAAATATTAATAGAGCAATTTAGAAACATTAGAAATTAAAAGACAGTAGAAGCCACCTGGACCTATCGAGACTGTCCAGGGCAACCCACTAACCAAACATGGGTATTATTCTTTATTTGAATCAGTGTATATTTTCCTGAAAAAAATTCAAAAAAATTCAAAAATGAGTTCAAAAAAGTTAAGTTTTTTAAGAAAATTTGTTTAGTGGCAACCTTCTGGCATAACACTAAAGAATTTTCTTTATATATATATATACTTAAACTTATCTATCTTAGAAATATTTTTGAACTTAGAAATTTTTTTCAGAAATATACACTGATTCAAATCTAGAAATCACCAAACAACATGTCTATGCAAATCCACAAAGCACCTAGGGCTTGTCAAATTCCTGTAAATATGATCCACGCAATTTGGCTTAGTAAAAAAAAATGATATTTGAAATCATAATCATAGCCCACATGCATTAATAACTAAGTCATGGTCACACATGCAGTTTAACATTAATAACTAAAACCTGACATTTGGCTTCTCTAAATATACTATATGATCCCCAAACCATCTACCTATCCAAGCCTTTCTTAAATGTTGCAATTGAGTCACACTCAACAACCTCCTGTGGCAAGACCATTCCAAATTTAACAGACCCTATTGCTGAAAAGACATGCTTTCTTTATATCAAGAATGGCAATGCTTTCTTCTTTAATTTTCTTGTTATGCCCCTGGTCTCCCGTCCATAGCTCTACTATGAAAGATTATTGGTCTCTGTAATTATCAATAGATTTTAAAAATGTGTGACGTTGTATCTATGCCTCGGAAAATCGCATTTCTACAAGAAAACTTCCTAAACTCCTTCAGCCTCTCCTCATAGCTCTTCCTCAAACCCAGAATCATCCTTGTTGCTCTATGTTACAGCCATCGAGCATATCTAAGCTTTTTTAAATAAGGCCAAACTTGTGGCTCATAATACCTTCTAATATTGGCGCTAAATAGGCCTATTTGGCAGTTTACTTATTTACTTCCTTGCTCTTGTAAACAACATCGCGATTTTATTATGCCCAGCATCTTTTTAGCTATTATTCCTTGCTTATAAACAACTGATTAGCTACTTTCAAATTACGGCTTATAATCACACCTAAATCTTTTTCCTTTGTGTCCACAGACTCAAGCCAATCCCCATTCATATCGTAGTTAAAACTTTTATTTGAGTAACCTAGGTGAAGAACCTTTTATAGATTATTATTGATAGATTTTTAATATAGGTAGTGTTAAATATACGTTTAAAGTAACAGTAGATTATCTTGACCCTTAGTGCTGGAATATCATGATTAGTTTTAAAGTCAGTCCTCTATATACAAGATTGAATATGCTTTTAATATAAGTGCCACACCACACCGCTTCTTCATCTAACACGGTATAATAAGTGATATCCATTATTTCATATTCCTGTGAAGGATTTTCCACTTAATTGTTCATAAACCCCACCCATGCCTCAGTTATGCAATTAAATGTCTAGATCCTCATTTATGGTAGGTATAACTAATCAGCTCATCTTTTTTTTTCTAAGGCTTTGAGCATTTGTGTAAAAGCATTTGATATTCGAAATGCTTTTATTTTCATTGCTATCATCATTATCTGAACCTGTAACAACACTAGTTTTATTTATCTCACCACTATTACAATTATTCAATATCAGATTTAGCCCATCACATCCACTTTACCTAGTTTTTTGATAAAGTCTCCAAACTGGTACTGAAAAGCTAAACACCTTCACTCCTAAACTCCCAGTTTAGTGAACTCCATCTGCTGCAAAAAGATCTCTATCCAGAAATCTCTCCAACATCAAAACCTAATATTTTCTGAAAGCATAATTTCCTAACCCTTTCATTTACAACTAAAGCCCTACTCCCCCATTCCTGAACCTGCACCTAGCCAAATAAACGTAAAATTCCAGAAATTCATGCAACGCTTCTTCCACTATTTCAATCTTCTGAAATCACAATCTCCTATATATCCTGCTGTTAATTCTTTCTGACCTTCTATGTCCTATATAATTTGTATACCAACAAGCACAATCACATTTTAATCAACATTTGTAGAATCAATCTCTCTATCTATCCTATCCTCTGTATCACTCACTCTGGCACCTGGATAACATACTCTCAATCATTTCTTTTTATTCTTAATTTGAAAAGTCCTATCTAGGTATCATATCATAGATTCTCCATTTAGCATAGATCAGTCTCCCTTTAGAAAATTTCAACTTATCATTGGCCCTCTCTGGATCCCTCCCATCTGGAAGACAGTCAAACCTGTTGCTGCAGGTCAAAGGCTGACTGACTTTCCAGATCCTAATCTTTAAATTATTATTTCTAATTTCTACAACTCAATATTCATCTGCAGACCTATTATCAACTTCTTTATCCTTTTCCCTCTCATCTTCCTGCCTAGGTGAATCAAGCATGTTTTAAGATATTAATTTCTTTTTAGGCTTTAGTGATATTTAGTAAACTATAGTTGGTAAAATAATTGATACAAGTTAGGCCCTTACTGTTAGGTCCATCCGTAGCCACTCCTATAGTATCCTGGCCTAGGCTAAGCTAGATATAAGCTTATTAAAATTTTTAACTTGTTTTAAAGATATTAGTTTATTTCTTTTTAGGCTTTAGCTATATTTAAACTGTAGTTGGTAAATTGTAGGTACAAGGTAGTAAAGTTGATAGCTAATAATTTAAAGTATGTATGCTCTGTGTGATAACTTTGGGACTGTGAGAGGTGAATATATGAATAGCTGCCCTGTCTGTGTTGCGAATGCAGAGAATGTGTTGCTAAGGAAGGAGATTGCAAGACTGAGTGAAAATATGAATGAATTGAAAGAAGTTGTATTTGAGTTGAGAAAGGAGGGAAGTGTCAAGAAAAAAGTTAATAAGGATGTTGAGGCGAGGAGGAGCGGGATATAAGGGTAGACAGGAATAGTGATTCACCTAGGCAGGAATATGAGGGGGAAAAGAATAAAGTAGTTGAAAATAGGTCTGCAGATGTATATAGAGTTGTAGAAATTAGAAATAATAATTTAAAGATGAGGATCTCGAAAGTCAGTCAGCCTGTGACCTGCAGTAACAGGTTTGACTGTCTTCCAGATGGGGAAGGATCAAAGAGTGCCAATGGTAATGTTGAGTTTTCTAAAGGGAAGACTGATACATTACTAATTGGAGACTATGATACAATACCTAGATAGGACTTTTCAAAATAAGAATAAAAAGAAACGATTAAGAGTATGTTATCCAGGTGCCAGAGTGAGTGATATCGTGGATAGGATAGATAGAGAGATTGATTCTACAAATGTTGATTCAAATGTGATTGTTCATGTGGGTACAAATGATACACAAGGACATAGAAGGTCAGAAGAATTAATAGCAGGCCAAAGGAGATTGATTCAGAAGATGAAAGCTAGTGGCAAGAAAGGTGCATGATTTCAGGGATTTTACCTAGGTTAGGTGCAGGTTCAGGAATGGAGGAGTAGGGCTTTGGGTGTAAATGAAAGGGTTTAGGAAATTATGTTTTTCGAAAAAATTAGGTTTTTTTGGATTGTGAGAGAATTTCTGGGATAAAGATCTTTTTGGGCAGCAGATGAAGTTCACTTGAGTCATAAAGGTGTTGGGCTTTTCAAGCACCGTTTTGGGAGAACGTTGTTTTAGGCAAAAATCTAGGTGAGTTGGGGGTGATGGGGCTTAAATCTGGATACCAAATAATAAGCAAATGGTAACTGTAATAGTGGGTAGAGATAAATAAAAACTGGGGATGTTACACTTTTAAATAATGATTTTAGCAATAAAAATAACAGCATTTCGAATATCAAATGCTTTTACACAAATGCTCATAGCCTTAGAAATAAAAAAGATGAGCTGATTAGTTATACCATAAATGAGAATCTAGACATTATTTGCATAACTGAGGCATGGGTTAATGAAGAATTATATGGAGACTCCTTTCAGGAATATGAAATAGACGAATATTCATTTTATTTATACCAGCATAGAGGAAAGAAGGGTGGGGGTGTGGCGCTTTATATTAAAAGCAATATTCAATCTGTATTAATGACTGACTTTAAAACTAATCATGATATTGAATCGTATGGGTAGATATCCTTATGTTCAATATAAATCTTATAGAATAAGAGCATTTTATAGACCCCCTGGCCAGAGTCAAGAATTAGATGCGGAAAATTGTGTAGAAATTGAGAGCAGTCAGGCACAGTAAAGAAAAACGATAGTCATAAATGGGTGATTCCCTAATATATATATATATATATATATGGGATTTCTTGTCTAATACGGACCATAGTAGTTCAGTATTTATAAATTGTATACTAGATAACTTTTTGACCCAGATGGTCCATGAACCCACAAGACACGATGCACTATTAGACTTAATATTAACTATCGATGAAGTAAGGTGGATGAGGTTAGAGTTGAGGAGAATTTAAGGACTTAGTGACCATAATATAATTAGATTTAAATGAAATGTGATATCTGGGCCAAATTGCAAGCAAAAGGAAACATCCTAGATTTTCCGAATGGCAATTTTTACCAAATAGAGACATGCTTAGTAATAACTGAACTGGGAATAAAGAGTTTAAAGTCCAAAACTGTTTTATCATGTGGGAAACGTTTTAAGCAAATTTTAATGGATATTCAGTCAGTATGTTTTTAAAAATAAACCGATTAGGGTGGCGAAGAGAAATCCTGTTTTGGTGGAATAGAGAGATAAGAGATAAATTCAATGAAAACGTTTGTTATGTATAAAATACAAGGGTAGTAATAGGGGAAAGATGATTTAGAAAATTTAGGAAAAATAGAAACGAACTTAACCAGTCAATAAGAAAGGCAAAGATTGACGCTTAAATTGGTTTTTACATCAAACACATCTCTGTTTATGAAGAAGTTTTTTTTTGGCTTTTATAAATTTAAAAGTAAGAATAGGACAATAGGTCCAATTAAAATTGATGATGAAAATTTAGGAAGTTCAGATAAGGAGTTGGTCAACATTTTCCCATGCTTATTTTGCTTCAGTGTTTACTGAGGAAAGATTTAGATAATAGTTTTGGAGAAACCTAATAGTTCTTGTATGGCAGTAACAAATACTGTAAGAATTTGAATTTGACGTAGAAGATATTAAACGTTTACTAGACCAATAGTGATCCAAGTAAAGCTGCAGGCCCTGAGGTATACATGGTAGAATTTTGAAAGGGGTAGTACCAACATTGCAAACGGCACTGTATTTGATTTTTAAGTGATCTATAACATTTGGTGAGGTACCCAAGATGACGGAAAACAGCATGTGTTGTGCCTATTTATAAAGAAAGGTAGTAAGGAAGATTTTGGGAAATTATAGGCCATTAAGCTTAACATCTCTCTTCTGATTGTAAAGGTTTGGAAAGTTAAATGAAAGGTCAATATAGAGAAATATTTAGAAGATAACAGGGTATTGTATGACTCCCAGCACGGTTTGCCAGAAAGGTAGGTTCATGTCAGACAAACTTTTTAGAATTTATATGGAATTCATTACCGACTGCATTGACAGAGGAGATCCAGTTGATATTATATATTTAGACTTAAGCAAAGCTTTTGATAAGGTTCCCCACATAAGGCTGATGAAGAAGATATTGCAATGTGGTATAGGTGGAGTGGTACATGGTTTGATTAAAGAGTGGTTGTGGAATAGAAAACAGTGTGTACAACTAAATGGCAATAAGTCATCATGGGGAAATAGTGAAGAGTGTTCCCCAGGGTTCAGTGCTGGGGCCACTATTGTTTTCTCATATATATATATGATTTATGACGCAGGGAACTTAAATGCAGAGGTTTCTAAGTTTGCAGTTGATACCAAAGTGGCCACCTCAGTTAGAAATAGTGAAGGATGCATAATAGATTAAATGATCTTTGATAAACTTCTTGGGTGGGCAGATTTTAAGACATTAAGACTTTAAGATTATAGAGATAGTAATAAGCCACATGGGCCTGTCGAGACTGTCCCAGTCAACCCACTACCAACATGCTCATGTTTCAAATGCTACAAGCACCCTAGGCTTGTAAATTACTTGTACACTACAGAACAGCTTAATTTGGCTTAGTCAAAAACTAATGATATATAAATATAATACCCAACCATCCACAATTTTTTTATTTTATTACTTTTTATGCTTAGCCCCAATTGGGTGGCTTATGATTAAAAACATAATGAAATATATTATATAATAGATATACCTATATTTCTAACCTATTACCACATGCAATTGTATTAATAAGTTATATTGAGTCTCATTATAGTATACATAGTCAGCATATATAACTTAATAACTACTGTGAACTAAAACCTCGACCAATTTTGGCTTCGTCTCTAAAAATATTAATTTATAGATACCTAGAGAATATGTAACGTATCACAAGCCCTATTACTTATTAAGTCTCTATCCAACCCTTTCATTAAAAATTGGATTTGGCAAATTGAGTTCGACACTCAACAATACTCATCCTGTGGCATATACTATTTATATACCAAAAATTTAACAACCCTATACTTCTAGAATGCATGCTTATCTATTATAAGGGTAGACTGTCTTGTCGTTCTTCTTTAATTTATCTTATTTATGCCCTCATAGATCACCTTGGTCCATTATTATGTCACCTGTCCATGCTCTACTATTAAAAATTTATTGGTCTCTATGATATATTTATTAATCAATTAAGATTGTATAATATATTTGTAGACTCATTGTATATCAATGTACTGTCTGAAGAAATATCGTACTTTCTACCAGATAGAACATTATATCACTACTTAACTCTTAGCCTTCTCTCATAGATCTTACCCTCAAACCCAGAAAATCATCCTTGTTTTGCCCTACGTTGCACTCGCTCTAGCAAATCTAAGTCTTTCTTTAAATAAGGAGGCCCAAACTTGTTCAAATACTCTATTACTGGCCTAACATAGCTATTATACAATTTACTTTTAACTTCCTTGCTCTTGTAAACAACATTGCGATTTATGCCCAGCATCTTATTAGGTTTATTTCTCTAGCTTCCAAACACTGATAAGCTACTTTCAAATTTACTGCTTATAATAACACCTAAATCTTTTTCTCTGGTCCACATAACTTGAGACCAATCCCCATTCATAATTCGTAGTTAAATTTTATTTTGACATAACCTAGGTGAAGAACTTACACTTTTTACTATTAAAATTCAATTGCCACTTATCTGCCCACCCAGAAGTTTATCAAGATCAATTTGAAATTTTAATACATCCTTCACTATTCCTAACTGTGGTGGCCACTTTGGTATCATCTGCAAACTTAGAAACCCTTGCATTTCAGTCCCTGGTCTAAATCATCTATATATATGAGGAACAATAGGGGCCCCAGAGCTGAACCCTGTGGGACACCACTTCACTCACTATTCCCATGATGATTTATTGCCATTTAGTTGGACACACTGTGTTTTCTATTCGACAACCACTCTTTAATCCAACCATGTACGACTCCACCTATATGACTTGCTATAAATTCATCAGCCTTATGTGGGAACCTTATCAAAAGCTTGGCTAAAAGTCTAAATATACAATATCAACTTTGGATCTCCCCTGTCAATGCAGTCAGTAATGTATTCATAAATTCTAAAAGGTTTTGTCCTGACCATTGACCTACCCTTTCTGAAACGTGCTGGGAGTCATACAATACCTTATTTTCTTAAATATTTCTCTATATGACTTTCAGTAACTTTTCAGAACCTTTCCACCAGAGATGTTAAGCTACTGGCCTATAATTTAACAAATCTTCCTTACTACCTTTCTTATAACTAGACACACATATGCTGTTTTTCCAGTCATCTGGTACCACACCAAATGTTATGGATCGCTTAAAAATCAAATACAGTGCTCTTTGCAATGCTGGTATACTAACCATCTTTCAGAAATGTCTATCCAATATATAACCGATTCAGGCGCTGCAGCTTTACTTGGAATCAATGGTGATCTCATAAACGTTTATATCTTTTACGTCAAATTCAAATTCTGTACGGCGTAAGTCTATTTGTTACATTCATACAAGAACTATTAGTCTCCAAACTGTTATCTAATCTTTCCTCAGTTAACAACTGAAGCAAAATAAGCATTGAAAATGTTGACCACTCCCTTATCTGAACTCACTAAATTTTCATCAATTTAATTGGACCAATTGTCCCTATTCTTACTTTTTAAATTTAATAAAAGCTAAAATTTCTTTCAGGTTCTTATACTATTCTTGCTCAATTAATTTCTTCTGCCTCTCTCTCTCCTTTCTTATTGACTGGTTAATTTCATTTCTATTTTTCCTATAATTTTCTACATCATCTTCCCTATTACTAACGCTTGAATATTTTAAAACATCTTTGCTTTTCATTAATTTTCTCCTCTTATCTCTCTATTCCACAAATAGGTTTTTTCTTCGCCACCCTAATGGGTTTATCTTTAAACATACTGACTGAATATTCATTAAAATTTGTTTAAAATGTTCCCACATAATAAAACAGTTTTGGTTTTTAAACTCTTTATCCCAGTCAGTTGTACTAAGCAATTTGGTAAAATCATATTTCGGAAATCTAGTGATCTTTTTTTTATTAGCTTTGCATTTGGGGCCCAGAAATCACATTCTATTAAATCTAATTATATTATGGTCATTAAGTCTAATTTCTCCTCAACTCTAACTTCATCCACCATACTTTCATCGTTAGTTTATATTAAGTCTAATAGTGCAACGTGTCTTGTGGGTTCTTGAACCATCTGGGTCAAAAGTTATCTAGTATACAATTTATGATGGCAGATAAGAGGCAAATGAATTTTAATAGTAAAAGTGTAAGGTTCTTCACCTAGGTTTCTCAAATAAAAGTTTTAACTACGATATGAATGGGGTTTGGCTTGAGTCTGTGGACCAAAGAAAAAGAATTTAGGTGTGATTATAAGCAGTACTTGAAAGTAGCTTAATTCAGGTGTTTGGAAGCAAG
The DNA here is from genome assembly GCA_015478945.1 of Trachelipus rathkii. Taxonomy (NCBI): domain Eukaryota; kingdom Metazoa; phylum Arthropoda; class Malacostraca; order Isopoda; family Trachelipodidae; genus Trachelipus; species Trachelipus rathkii. The sequence continues at coordinate 36,411 of JABUQX010093049.1, forward strand.
GAGATAAAGCTAAAATAAGTTGCCTGGGCTATAAATAAATCGCAATGTTTTACAGAAGGCAAGGAAGTAATTAAGTAAAACTATAATAATAGCTATGTTAGGTCAATATTATCAGAGTATTGTGCACAAGTTTGGGCCCTTATTTAAAGAAAACTTACGATATGCAAGAGAGTGGTGCAACAGAGGATATTTCTGGTGTTTTGAGGGTAAGAGCTAGAGGAGGAGGCTGAAAAGAGTTAAGGAATGTTTTCTGGTAGAAAGGCGATTTCTCAAGGGGACATGATACAAGTCTACAAATTTTTTAAATCTATTATAATAATTTCTTAAATTTTCATAGTAGAGCATGGACGGGAGACCAGGGGGCATACAAGAAAATTAAGAGAAAAAAGCATGCATTCAGCAATAGGGTTGTTAAATTTTGGAATGGTTTGCACAGGAAGTTTGTTGAGTGTGACTCAATTGCATAACATTTTGTAAGAAAGGGCTTTGGAATAGGTATATTGGATGGGTGGGTATCCAATATAATATATTTAGAACGAAGGCAAATTGGCAGGTTTTGAGTATATCAGAATTAAAAAAGCTTTTAGTTTATTAGTTTAGTACTTAATGCATGTGGATGGTTTGGGTATCATATATATAGTCATTATTTTTTGACTAGCCAAGATTGGTGGATTTGTAGTTACAATAATTTGACAAGCCCTAGGGTGTTTGGTGGATTTGCATGAGCATGTTTGGTTAGTGGTTGACTGGGACTGTCTCGACAGGCGCCCATGTGGCTCTTACTGTCTCTATATTTCTTAAATGTTTAAGAGTGTTGTCAATTTTGTGTTTAAGTTAGTCAAAAATTCCTGATTATACACATTTTTGGTACCTAGTAAGTTATTAAAATTTAAGTTGCAGCTTAACTTGATTAGGGACCTAACTACCATTTAAATTTATTCATTTAAAGGCCACCTCAACATTTATAAATGCAAATTTGCAATGTTTGTGAAACTGAGATTTTTAATGGTCATTGGGATTTGGATTTGTGGGGACAAAAATCGATGAATTTTGGGGTAATTTATATTTATATCATAGGAAAATTTGTTTTAATTTAATTATTTAAAAAATTATTAAAATAGATGCAGCTCAATACCCATTATTTTTATTTCAAATACATTCAAAATGAAGGAGTTTCAATTTTTTTTTTTTTTTTTTAAAATTTAGGTTTTAATGTCCATGGGAAACTTGGGGGGGGAAGATAAAGTGGGAAGTTTGAGGGAACTTTTTCCCTAATTATGTTAGAAGTTTGATTCTAGTCTTAAATGAAAGCTATAAGCATGCTAATTCCAAATCTAATACGTTGGGGCTATCTCACACCATTCACATGGTAGATGAGTTCAAGTGTGGGGTGGTATTTTGGGGGGGGGGCTATTAACGGAAAACTCGTTGGTCGCACAATTTTTTATTCGACCAGATGTTTTTTGGCCAAACAACCTACATACCAAATTATAATCACACAAATCTGAGATGGGCAGGTATTAACTGACGCATCATTTTGGTCCTGGAATGATGATGACGACTCTATATCCAAATAAATATATGCTCATTTATTGCCTTCGCAGCAGCATCCACCTGAATATATCCCTACCGAACAAACTTTGGTTCATCCAACCCTGAGAGTAATGCTGTCGCCGTCTCTGCTCTGGGGTTCACCATCCTCCCCGCCCCTTCAGGAAGCACAAATTTAAATTCGTAAATGCATCGTACCTCTACTGCAAAAGATTTACCTTTCCATATAAATGGTGACACAGAACAACCTCTTACTAAACTAACTCGTACTTGACAGACATCAGAAACGTAACTTCAATACCCTTGTTCAACCTGATATATGGCCTGGGCCTACAGTGTGGAGAAGATATCTCAGGATTGCTTCGCTTCTTGGTAGGGGGGGAGTGGGGAGGCAAGCTAAGCATATATTATATATATATATATATATATATATATATATAGTATTATATATATATATATTATATATATATATATATATATATATATATTTATATATATTATATATATATATATATATATATAATAGTATATATACCGTATATATATTATATATATATATATATAATATATATATATAGTATGATATATATTATATATATATATATATATATATATAATATATATATATATTATTTTTCTATCTATACAAAGAACAAATAAAGAAATATCAAATCACCTTTTACAGTATTAGCTACTATAAATTTGATATCAATGGAGGATTTATCAAAATAAAGTAAGTATGATAGTCTTTTTCTTTTTGAAATCAAAGTTTTTAATTGTTGATTAATTAAAACATTTACAGTATAAAATATTATAATTGGTTTAAATTTGTGTCATGTCTCCTTATTTAGGTTGCTGATTTATAAGAAGCACTTAAAGAACAAGGGACTTTCCGTAGCTGGAACAAAACAGAACCTTGTCGAGACGTTTGCAAACAAGCACTTCAAAAATGGTAGTAATTTTTAATGTATAAAATTAATACTGTTGGTTTGCGTAACATTAATTTACTTTCATTCTATTTCATTCTTTCTAACTTTTTAACGTACCAGCAATAAGTTTATATGTAACAGGTACATAAAGAATTACGTGAATAGTTCACAGTTATATCTCTCCTTTTAAAATTTATTTATTTATTATTTTTGCTATGCTTAAAATACTTATTAACTAAGTTAATCCGAAAGTGCTTTATATATATATATATATATATATACTATATATTTATATATATTATATATATATATATATATATATAATATATATATATATATATATATTATATAATCTATATATATATATATATATAGTTCAAAGTATATAAGTTTTTTAATATGCTTAATCTTATCGACTAAAGAGAAAGCATTAGAAACATTGCAGATGAATCCAACACTTGATTAAGTGGGGGCTGCGATGAATGAAGATTGATGAAGAGGAGATTCTTGTGGCGATGACGTTGATATCGGGAAGATCCACCTCAAGAGAAGAAGCTGCAGGCTTGCTGGAAAACTTAAAAGTTAAAGATGTTGAGTATATTCCGCAACAAATCTATTTTTAAAATTTTTGACCTTGTTCTAACTAGTGTTCATATTCTAAATTAATTAGCTGATATTTATTTCTAGTACTGATTTGATTGATTTGGGTTACACTGCCAGCATTTTATTATACAATATATATATATATATAATATATATATATAATATATATATTATTATATTATATAGTAATATATATATTATATATATAATATATATAATATTATATATATATATAATATATTATTAAATATATATATATATTATAATAAGAAAGAACATTTAATGGGAAGGTAAAGAAATTTACTGCCTTCTCTGGGATGAAACCACCGCATGTTGCGAATGAGGACAATATAACCGGTGCTTTACCAATGAGCTATCCCCCAACCCAAAAAAGAATAGAGCATAGGACAGGTAGACACCTGGGGATGTGCCTTGAAGGGTGCTCGTGCTTGGCTTTAAAACTGTTCTTGGACTCCAACTTTTTTTTGGGGTTGGGGGATAGCTCAGTGGTAAGGCATCGGGTATATTGTCTTTTCATTCATAACGTGGTGGGTTCAATCCCAGAGAAGGCAGTAAATTCTTTAACTTCCCACATTAAATGTTTTCCTTTCTTTTTTCATCTTATATAAATTTGCAATATATATATATAAATTTAACATATATATTATATATATATTATATTATATATATATTATTATATATATTAATATATAGATAATATATATAGTATATATATATAGTATATATATAATATATATTATATAATATAGTTTAGTTTAGTTAGTTAGTTGTTAGTTAGTTAGTGTTAGTTAGTTAGTTAGTTAGTTAGTTTGAGTGAGTTCGTTTAATTAGCTTAGTTGATTAAATTGCTTTGATTAGTTGATTAGTCAGTTAGTTATGTCTAGTTAATTAGTTAGTTAGTTAGGTTATTTTGTTACCTTGTTAGTTAGTTTAGATTAGTTTAGTTAGTTAGATTTCATTAAAACTTAGTTAGTTAGTTAAGTTAGTTGCCACCGAACCTCTATCCCATGAATTTGGGGGGTTTATTACCTACCGCAGTGATTAGGGAAATTGCATTACATTGGCAATTTTTCTATAAAATGGAAAATGTTCTAATATAGAAAAAGATTGTTTTGTTAGAAATATCTATAATAGGCAAGATACCGTAGGCAGCCATTGTTATTTCAATTTGACTTTATTTAAAAAGTATTAAATTTAGTAAAATAGAGAAATGGGTTTAAAGATCAAAAAAAACTGCTAAGAAGCGCAATAATAATGTGATGTGTTTCAAAGTCGGATGAAATAGTTGTTGCTACCTTTAAGTGACGACTGATTAATATGGTAATTGGAAAATGCTGAGATCCTTGAAGATTTCAAAAGAACGAGGGATTTACATTTTAGACCAAGATCTGAGAGTTGGTTTCTTTGTCTGTCACTTATTTGGCAATCGGTTGTCATTTTTTAAAAGAAATGCAGAGGTTTTCATCATCATTATTGTGACCAACTGACGAAACATATCCATTGTTACCAGTTTGATAAATGGCAAAATTTGAAGTAGCCGCTTTATTTATGTATAAAATGAAGAGAATATTTTTTATATATATGAAAAAAATAATTAAAAATAAAATTAATGTTTCATTTGAGTCTTATTTGAATTTTAATCTTATAAAAAAAAAAAAAAAAAAAAAAATTACACCATTAAATTTTTTCTGAAGTAATTGGCCAATTCAAATGAGCAGTTACTGTGCCATGAACGAAACCGCATAATTTTAGATTTCAAGAAGTTATCTAAATTCTAAAGTGAACGAGTGAAGTTATCGTTAATGAATTTAAATATAATTCAAACTATTTTTTCTGTATAGATCTATTTTAGTGATTTAAATTAATGTCTTTATTTTAGGCTTCTTTGCTTTTGGGGGCGACGACAGCCAGAAAAGAAAAAAATCACTTTGAAAAAGATCTGCAACCGGTTCTGAGCTCCTCACAAAGAGCAGAATACAACCAAACAACGAGAAATAAAGAAGAATCAGCAACATCAAACACTGAATGAATACAGTACAAACTTAGACAATGAATAAGTGAGAATTCAGTTGTAGAAAAATGTGAGGAACCAAAACACAAAGTCATTAAATGTCAAGGAAACTACTAAGAAAATGTGAGAACAGGATGACGTTTTAAAAAAAACTCACATCAGTAGCTTACTTTTTCTAAGAAAAGATAAAAAAAAAGCCGTTTTTTTTTTGTTTTCATTTTTTTTATTATTGCCGAAAAGAATTAACTTAGGCCATCATATTTTTTCCATTAGCGTTTATGATATTAAGCATATTATTATTATAATTTATTATAATTTATTTATTTATTTTATTTTATTTTATTTATTTATTTATTAATCCTACATGTAAATTTCTGCAGGCCATAGAAAGAAGGGCTAAGAAGTTTGGGGCGCTACTGCTAACTAGTTCTTGATACAGAAGCAAGTCGTAATCAGCAAGGGCTGCAAGATTTGGTGTTGACTCTACCCCCGTCTAAAAACTTCCAAAATAGTATCGCAGCAAGAGAGTTCCAAATTATCCATGGAGTCGGGAGTAAGTTGTGAATTTGAAATTTTATTTTTCCGAGAAAATGGAAAGTCAAGAGGGGGGGTGGGGGGAGTACTTGTTTTATTTGATATTTCGAGAATACTTTTGAACAGGTTACAATACTAAGTCTTCTGTACCTTTAACTCCTTAAAAGTTTGGGTAAATACTTTACCCATCCTTTCTTGTTCATTTGCTTTATATATATTATATATTGTATATATATATATATATATATATAATATAATACTAAAGTTTAATTTGTCAAGTAGGTGCCGGGTCAGACAGGAACTGGTTATTTATATTATATATTATAGTATATATACTATGTATATAGTATATATATATATATATATATTTATATATATATATATAATATTAATATCATATATATATATATAATATATATATATAATTATTATTATTATTACTATTATTTAATTATTTATTATTTTTATTATTATTATGTCCCTGGGCTCCCTTATATGGGTGAGTCATGCCAATTTCCCGGAATCCAGCAACCTCAATCGGTGGTAGCCACAGGTCTTCTTTTAAAGGTGATCTGGTATTTGTGTTCTGTAAGGTGTGTGGATGGGCACTTTAGTAGTATGTGGTCAACAGGTTTCAGGTTCTGTCAAAGCATCTCTGAAAGAGTGGGGGATGGAGTATGTTGAAGGTTGGAATCTTTGTTTGTATATGTCCTGAAGGTTTGGAGTGATGTCGGATCTTATTGGAGAGGGTGATCTGTGGTCTTTCGCGGGAAGTGTCTTTGTGAATGGGATAATTTCGGGGGGGGGTTAGTAAATGGGCTATTTGTTGACGGTTTGTTGAGGTATCGTGTGAAATGTGTATGAATGTTTTATAATAGAGGGATGTGTATTTTGGGGGAGGGGGGA
>JABUQX010093050.1:2500-57500 GCA_015478945.1 Trachelipus rathkii
TATTTATTTAATTATTATTATTATTATTTATTTTATTATTATTTAATATTATTATTATTTCATTCTTCTATTATTATTATTGATTATTATTATTATTATTCACTTTATTTATTTAATACATTAATCCTTATTATATTACTCTTTTATTATAAATGTTATATTATTATTTTATTGCTAGCCTTATTATGATTAATATTCATTATTTATTATTATTATTATTATTATTATTATTATTATTAGCTATTGAACGATATTCGAGATAATAAAATATGGGTTTACCTTACCATAGACTTATTTTTATAGTATTAATAAAGTTTATTTCTTATTTTTTCCCTACATTGTTCCCGTACTGGATTATATCCATCAAAAATTCTTTAAACAAAGAAAACATTGAAATAATTGTAATAAAGAATAGCAATTGAAATAATTGTTTCAGAAATTTGAATAGTTAACGAAATCAGATTTTGCACATATAGATAAATATAAATAATATTATATTTAAATAAAAGAGTTGATTATAATTTGTGGGTCAGCGTAGAAAACTAAGGGGATATTTAAATATGAATATTATTGATGTAATATATATATATTTTTAGTTAATATAAGCGGAAAATATTCCGTATGGATATTTAGTTATATTGATAAAAGAATAGGAATTATGAAATTTAGTAAATACTTTTGTGGGAATGAGGGGCGTTTTATGAATTTAATGTATTTTTTTTTGGCTCACGTTTTAAAAAAACTCGCAATAAGCTGCTATATATGCTTTTTGCAAAAGAATGCCTAATAAGTTCTTCATCAAGGTGGATTACGACACATATGGTTTCGTTAGTATGGAAATTTTTATTACAAACTAGAGATTTTATCGACTTTTCTCTGGGGTCTGAGGGGGTGGGGATTTGGGAAATATAATATATTATTATTTTATAAATATATTAATCTATATTATAATCTATATCTTTATATATATTATATATATATATATTATTTATATATTATTATCTATTATATATATATTATAATAGTGTATGTGTTGTGTTGGTGTGTGTGGTGTGTGTGGTGTGTGTGTCTAGTGACAGGAGCGTTGGGAGTTATCTCTTCTTCTCCTTCCTCCACTGGTTCAGGTTCTAGTTGGTGTAGTAATAGGGCCTGTATCGTTATCTACTCTCTTTGTTCCCACTGCATCAGGTTATGTAGTTGACATGGTTGTTTTTTGATAAGCTCTCTTGTATTAGTCTGTTATTCTAGATGGGGCCCTAGATCTACAGGTATTTCGGCTTCTCTCACATTCACATGTTTGAAGCCGCTTTTTCACGTTAATCAGTGATTAGCTTAATTTATGGTTACGCTTATTGAATGTGATTACTTAATTAGGCTAAATGGACCTATTTCTAGACAAGTAATTTTATATTACCCTTATAATTACCTTCTTCAATAATTAAGTGTTCAAATCAGTTTTGTTTTTTTAATGATTTTATGAAATTTAACATTCGATTATAATCAAATAGTAATTAATATTAAATTTTGGCGAATTGCAAATTTATAATTTTTCATCATACTCATAACAACCGTTCTCGCAATTAAAATAAAAGTAGGTTAATTAATATCTTTTTTTGTCTACTCTAATATGAGATTGAGAGAGAGAAGAGAGAGAGAGAGAGAGAGAAGAAGAGAGAGAGAGGAGAGCGAGAGAGAGGAGAGATGAGATATAGTGATACAGTTCGAGTCACCAAAATAATGACTGGAGAGATCAGTGAGAGTAAGAGGATTAATTGACAAGTTAAGAATTAAGTCCTAGACTAAGAGCTTTGAAGAAGATCTGTGTGAGTGGAACCACCGTAGGTATGTGATTCATACTCGATACAAGAATTAATAAAGCCTTATTCAAAGTTTCAAAAGCAATGAAACTTGTGGTTTGATGATGATAGAAATTCTGATACTCTTAACCTCGAGCAGGTCAACCTCTTCTAGACTAGCCTGTTTTCACAAGACTAGATTCACTGAAACAATAGAAAATACTACCAAAAATTATTTAATAAAGCGACAAAAAAATGTTTTTCGAAAAAAAAATTTGAAGGTGTGGTGAAGATTATTTCGAATGGATTGATGAGGGAATTGAGTTTTTTAGACATTGAAACAACCATGTTTTCTCTGCTTCAATTAAGTATAACACGGAAAAATCATTGTCTTTAGAGGTTATTATTGTTTCATTGCCCTTCCCCTCATTCTATGTATTACAATCTAATTGCTTTTTGAAGTGTGATGACTTTATTGAATTAATAGAATATATGAGTCCTCTTAAGGTTAGACTTTTGAGTCTATATGATTGTGGCAAATTGAAGATCATTAATAAAAGTTACATCAAGTATATGTTGAACATAGAACAGAACCTTGAGATAACTCTCCACTATTGATTTATAATATTTTAAAAGCTATCGAAAGGATTAGCAGTCTACAACAGCTGTTATGAGACGTTTGAAAAGATAAACCAGATAAAGAAGGATAAGATATCATAAAGAGGAAAAGTTAAGAAACCAAAAAACTTTGTGCACTAGCTCTATAAAGATTTTTAAATATGTTTTTAGCTCCGCAACATAAATATTTCCTTTACAGAAGCATTCATTGCAAGAAAAAGCACTATATTGGAAGATCATTATTGACAGAAGAATAAAAGAGGGCGCGTTTCCCATCCCAAATTTCTTTTAGGGATTAGAATCGAATAACTTCTGAAAAGAAAGAGAAAAAACTATTGTTTCGGCTTTGATCGAGAAGGGTTTACATTTTTCGCACAAGTTGAAATGATCGTACTAATCTCATGTCTGTATGCAAGTATTATAATATATAATTCCTATTATTTTTATATATCATTTATATATATAATATATATATATAATATAATATATTACTATTTTTATATATATATATATATATTAATTATATATAGATATATATTATATATATATATTATACTCGTATAATATATTACTATCAATTTAATATAATACTATATAAATAACTATATATATATATATAATATATATTATATTATAATATATATATATATCTATCTATATTATAATAATATATATATATATAATATATTTATATATATTTATATATAATATATATATATATATATCTGCATATATATTATATATATATACTATAATTATATATATATTATAATATATTAATATATTATATATATATATATATTATATATATATAATATATATATTACTATATATATATCGCTATCCGCATATTATATATATATATTTATTAATATACTATAAATATATATATATAAATATATTATTATAAATTTATATTTATATATATATTATATATATCTTTATATATATATATAAATATTATTTTAAATTATGTAATATATATATACTATATCTTATATATATATATATATATATTTATATATATATTTATACATATTAGTATATATATATATATATATATATATATATAGATATATATACTATATATATCTAATATTTATAACTATATATTATATAATATTATAATTCAATATAATAATAATATTATCTTATATCAATATATTACTATATATTTATATATATATAGTTATAATTTATATACTATATATTATATATATTATTATAATATATTATATATATTATATTATATTAATATTTATATTACTATATATATATTGTCTACATTCTACAATTCTAACAACTCCATCTCCGTGGTAGGTACTTTCGCCCTGCTTCAGTTGGGCAGCATACTCTCTTCCTTTGGCTCGAAACTCTTCTTGTCCCTGGAGCCACTCTAGATAACTCGTTCTACGGCCAATGGTTTTCAATGGCTTAAGTTTCCTTGAGCTTTTTATATCAAGAGTAGGGTTTATTCACACCTTCAAAATGGAGCTAGCATCTTCTTAATCATTTTTTGGCCTCTAAATCTGTTCTCCTGCAGATGCTCTCCTGAAGAATCGTGTTTATAGGGGCAAAAGTTTTCACGATGCTGTCAGTAGGTATATTTCAATGCAAAAAAAGTAAATGGGCTCTCAGGTTGTAGTCCTCCTGTCGCCCTAAGGGCTATATATATAATACTATATTTATATTAATATATATAATATATTTATACTATATATATATTAATATTATATATTATATATTATGATTATATTTATTTATTATTATACTATTATAATTATATATATAATATATATTATATATATATATATATATTTATATTATATATATATATATATATATTATATATTACTTATATATCATAATATATATTATATATACTTATATAATATATTATATTATACTATACTATATACTTATTATTATATATATTATAGGTAATTGGCTTTCGTTTGATTATATATATAAATGAGATTAATGACGAAACAGAAAATGAAATTTTTGAAAGGAAATTTCTTGCAGAGGATAATGATTTCAGCTTTACATTTTGCGATTAAATACTTCTATACTTCAAAAAAAATCAACATTTAAAATTGGATATTTTGCAATCTTTCAGATAAGTAGTTAGCTTTGTTAATTTTTGAATTTATTATCATATAATAATACTATATATATATATATATATTATTATTATTATATATTTTATATTATATAATATACTATAATATATATATATATATATATATATAACTATATATACTATATATATATTATATATTTTATCTTATATTCAATTCATATCTCAAAAAACTACAATTAGCTAACAGGGAAAAGGAATAACATTGTTGGAATCCTGGTAAAATTTTATCGAGGAAACTGTATAAAAAAAGAAAAAAAAAGAAAAAAAATTCTCCAAAAACATACACACAAAACATGAAAAGAATACATTTTTTATTGGAATCCTTGTACAAATTTAGTTTATAATAATTGTAAAATTTAAAATATAAATAAAAAAAAATAAAAAAAATAAAATGGTTATTTTTTTTCTGCGGGGGTTGGAAGCCTCGAGCCGATCGGGGGGACATAGTAATATTTAAATATAGTATTATAATATATTTATATATCATATCTTATTATATATTCTTAATATACTATAATATATAATATATATACTATTATATATATATATAATATAATATATTATATATTCTAATATTATTTGTTGACAGGTATACTATTCTTTTCGGCATTGTACTTAGGGAGGCTCGAGCGATCGGAGGAACATCAGTGGGGGGACGTTTTTTCATATCCCGTAGGGGATTGGGCGGAGGAACCACCCGCGACACCCATACGCAAGTTGCGGGGGGTTTCGGGACCCTCCCGGAGGGGGGGAATATAGTTCCTAACCCCGTATTTCCACGGAAGGCGATTCTAATTCTCTCTCGCGTGAGATCCGACTCCTGCCATCTTGGTGCGGTCTCATATACTCCCTTGCGGGTTATTTCTCTTTTAGTTAGGAAATTAAACAAAAACAAATTTACTACAAAGTCTACTTATTTTAACGAGTAACGTATAAAAAGTCTCTAAAGGCTTTCTACTCATATTACTATATCAACTTTACAAATAATTTTTGTTTTTCTTGACATTTTTTTTTATCCCAGGATTCCTATAAAATGTATGTCCTCTTTCCCTGTAGCTACTTGTAGTTTTTGAGATATTGATTTTTTTTATTTAGTTATTGAGGTTTAATTTTTTTTTTATTTGTTGTTTCTTTTATAATTGCCCCACTAAAAATATTTTTGACATTATTCTCACATAGCTTTTGATTACTTATATATTGCATTTTCTGAGAAAATTTTTAAATAAAACAGATTCCGTAATTCCTGTTATCTTTTAAAATATCGTAGTTGCATGCTACGAGTTTTAAAGCTACGCCACGGTATGCGCTGATGTCTAACACTAGCCTCTTGCATACTAACACAACAGTCAATAATATGGAATAGATAGAGTTTAAACCAGCAATATTTTTAAATTCGAGTGTGGAGTTTTTAAGGAATAACATGCGAAAAGAAGTCTTTTTTAGAAAATTTAAAAAATGAATAATGGTTTATAGAGATGGGAATAAAATGTATTATTCCTCTAAAATAATAAATTCGGATAAAATTTTCGCAAAGCATTTTTTTACAAGGTAAGATGCCTGGGAATAGCCTATTATATGATCTAAGTATATATATTATTATATACTATATTATATCTTATATACTAATATCCTATATCATTACCCTATATACTACCACCAGTATATTCATTATATAATATCTATACTTCAATATTTGTTATTAATCATGATCTATACTATATTATTTATTATTATATATATAACACTATATATTATATATTATATTATTTTACTATTACTATACATATATATATCATATATATATGTATATCATATATATATAGTGATAGTATATAGTAGTATATAGTAATTACAAATATTATAATACTATGATAATATAATATGTATTAATATTCTATATATACTATATATAATATTTATGCTGAGCTCCCTATACTACTATATATATATACTATATATTATAATCATATTAATATATTATATTATATATTTACTGTTTAATATATTTATATTATAGTAGTAGTATCAGTACTATCCAATCAACTGTCCTTCCATCATTTAAGTACTTTCTAATTATTATATGCCTTTAATATTTATATTATAGGAAACATATTACAGTCATATAACGCTAACTCTATTATTATATTTATTATATTATATTATTTAATATATTTTATATTAATATATCGTCGATATTATATTTAATATACATATATATATATATAGGTTATTTAAATATATATATGTATTAATTCAATGGTCATAGTATTATATTATTATTAATATAAGTATATATATATAAGTATATATATATTCATTATGAGTATATTGGGATTCATATTTATAACTCATATAATATATCTTGATTAGCTATTAGCATATATATATATATAGCTATATATTAGTTAGAGTGCTACTATTAATATATATGATATAATATATGATATATTATATATATACTACTCGTGATACTCCTATCATATATATATAAGTATTTAATGCAATTCCAAGGATGTATATGTATGGCAGAGTAACGCCTATTACTGCAAATATAAAGATAAAAATGGAGAAGTTATTTGACATTTCAAATTGTAATGATGAACAAATGAGGTAGAGTTGTAGTAATAAGCAAAAAAGATGGACTATGTGGACTGTTCTAAAATAGGAAGTTAAAAATGTTAACAGTGAGTGGTGGAATGAACGAGGTTGAGATGCATATTGATCTTACAGTAAATAGACGAAGCATAGGTAAATGGGTCTACTTAAACCATGCCATATGTAATGAAGGTTTTTACAAAAGAAGACTGTTGGAAATTAACATAGGAGGGAAAAGAAGAATCATACTCCTTGTATGAATGCAATACTAGGAGGAAAAGTAGGAGGTCAAATTATGAACAGTTTGTGGAATGAGAAGTGATGAATGTGAAATGTTACAAGGGAATAGGATGTCTTCTCTGGAAGGAAGCGTGAGTAGGTTATACGAATGAAGAATAATGATGGATCTGCTTAGACTCATAATAATGAATGGGTGAGTGCTTTCGAACTGATGAAATGTATGTGAGGCGGAGTGTCGGAGGAAACTACTTTTAATCTCATAACCATTGGCAGTATATGAAGATTTGGTAGTGAATGTTTGGGGTATTGTTGGTGCATAAAGAACAAGGAACTAGTAATTTTTGGGGATGAAGGTTCGCATTAGGAAGGAGAGGAATGGGTAGGGTGAGAAAGTTGAAGCAAGGTAAATCTGCTGGAAAGAAATTTTGAAGCAGCAATGAATTAATATTGATCAAGATATGGATCGACGAAATGGCGATTTGAGTGGATTTGGAAGTGTGTGTTTAAGCTAAAGGTTTATGGAGGTAAGTTCCGAATATTTGGGAGGAGAGCAGTAAATAGTGTTACCTTTATTATAGGGTAAGGAGGATAAGAGTAACTGTTTGTATTATGGGGAATTACTTTATTCAGCTTTTTGTAGGGAAGGAGAGTACTAACGGTGCTGGTTAGTCTGCTTGGTGAATGAGGCGTCGAGCTGAGCCTGAGAGATCTGATGGTGAAAAACAAGGAAGTGCAGTTTAGATGAAGACGGACGATGAATCAACATCTTTACGCTTGAAACAAATTGAAGTTCGGGTAATAATGAGAGTAAAGAAAGTAATCTAGAAAATAGTTGTGGCACCGACACTTCTCATGATATGGATTAATAGGAACATGCTCTATGGCAGATGATTTCTAATTGAATATTTGGTGTTGGCTGGTAGGCAGATCTCGAGATGGAATACATGATGAAGAGTATCAGAACGATACAAGTGAATTCGCGTCGTTAAGAATAAGAAGTGGCTAGTATGATAAGTGATTGTTTAAATCCATTAAGCCGAGTGATGTGCAGGGCTATGTGTTATGTTCTCCTGGTTGTTCAATTGTAATGTAAATGGGTGTTTATGAAGCAACTAGATATTGGCGGTGGTCAGGGCAAAGATTGTTAGATTATGATGGAAAATGGAAGAGAGTGGAGGCTGTCTTATCTATTATATGGAGAGGTGTTAATTTGTTTTGTGTGTGCGATTATTACAGAGAGTTGGCTGAGGATCTGGTAAGATGTGGTATTTGGCAGGGTGTGTAAAGGAGGGTTTGAAATTTGTAATTCGTAAGATAGCAGTTATAGCGGGTACTCGCGTTGCTGAGTGAGTGACATCTATGGCTGTGAAGATTGTCATGTTTAGGTACTGGTGGAGCAACTGAACAATTGTCTGATGATTTTAATAACATATTTAGAATATACTGTTGGACTGAAAGTGGCGAAACTTGGATAGTGAAAGTTTTTAGTAAGGAAAGTTGTGAATCGGTAGGAAAGGTATACATGAGCGCAATTAACATCATTGCTGGTTGTAACAGGGACATTAAAGTCTGAAGTGCGCTTAGGTGTCTGTGCTATGAATGGAATGTTTGTCTACTGTGTTAATTAATTAATAAGTAGTGGAAACTATGGTCTGGATATAGAGGAATAGGTTAATTATGTTTCAATGTGGGTTCAGATTGACATTACTTGGGGCGTGTTGCCGACTGTCAGAAAGACATTAGGACTAAGCAGATAAGGCATGCAACGTCATTTTAGGAGAGTATTGTGGGTGAACGATTAATGACTACAGGTTGAGAGCACTACAATGAGAAATCACGTTTGAGAGGGCTTCGTCATCATGTGGAAAGGATGGATGGTCTAGTTCGTGTTTGCGGTTATACCGTGTGGTTGGGATTATATGCTAGTGGGTGAGTGCTCGCGTAAAAGTTACCTGGTTTGGGAGACGTAAGAAAAAGTGGATTTGAGTCAGGTGAATTGATAGCCTGAAGGAGAGGCAATTTTTGTAAGTTAATTGGCGAAGAGGCGAGTTTTAAAGAAGTGTGTATAATAGGAGTCAAGGCAGGGTTTTGTAAGGGGGTATTGTTGTGGCCCAATCTCCGGGCCAGGGGAAGCAACCTACAATTGAGCGGACTGCCACAAGTGGAGGGTTGTTGCAATGCTGTTTCGTTTGAAGCCCTAGGTGAGATCTTTTCTGACTGAATAACATTTAGATCTCACTTAAGGGTATCAGAGAGGCAGTAATTGCTTCATTTTCTGTAATTCTTCTAACTATTTTTCTGTCATTCCGGTCGCCTGTACATCGCTTTATCCTCTGCAGTTACATTGGGGATAGCAAGTGGGTCGAGTGATGATGACTCGGAGTGATTGATGATGAGATCGCATGAATGGGATGAGATTGATGAGATGATAGATGATTGATGATTGATGATGATTGAATAATATTATATTATTACTATATTAACTATTATACTATAATTATTACTACTATCTAGTATATTACTACTACCTATCTTATTATACATATATATATATATATATAATATATATAATATATATAAATTTTTAGGCAGTCAATTTTTTTTACCTTCCCACTCCACACACTGTCTCTTCCCTCTTTACCTCCTTCACATCTTAATAACTAATTCGCCCGACCTCTCACACCCTACCACCATATTCTACACACTCCCTTACTACTCAATATATATTATTTTTTAGCTATACGTAACTATGTACATATACATATTCTATATTATAATACTATATTATTCTAGTATTCATATATATATATATGGTATAATATATATATACCTAACTTATATAGGTTATATAGTATTATATTATATCTTTATACTATATATATATATATATTTTCTTAAATATATATATACTTATATATATTAATATATATATTATCATTATAGTCCATTGGTTTCAAATCTTCATCTAATAAATCACAATTATATATTGAACATTAATATATAAATTTTCATTTTCAATTATTTCAAATATTTATATAATAATATATACTACTTATAATATACTATAATATTATAAATATTCATATATATTATATTACTATATATAACTATATATTATATACTATATTCTATATACTAGTATATATATATTATATAATACTATATATATATCTATACCCTTATATATATAATTATTGGTGCATTTAAATTGTCTCTATATTCTTAATATCATAATTATTGAAACATTTTTAATAAATAACATGATTTGTTTATTTTATCAATAAGAAAGTCCATCATTAAGATGGTATATTAAACACCAAACCTTCTTCTGCTGCGTAAAATTGGTTTTCAATATGTTTTCACCATAAATATATATATATATTATATATTATATATATATTAAATATATATATATATATATATAATTCTATATTATTAATAATATATACTATATATATATATATTTAATATATATACTATATATATTTAAATCATGTGTATCTTCATTAAGTTTTAGTATCCTCAACCGTGTAATATCCAAATTATACAACCGAGCAGGCGAGCACTAACAAGGATTGCGCCAAAACAACAGTATAACACTCTTATATGATTCCACATATATTTCTTCTATTTTATTCATTTATTTAATATTTAGATTTAAGTTGTGACCCAATCTTTGAGTAAATTTTTTACTCACTAATTTTGGCTTTAAATGTCAAAAGTTCACCAGCGGTATATTACCACGTTCTTCGCTTTACTTCCAAAAACGAGTTCAGCGTGTTCACGTGTTAAAAGTCAAATTCTAAAATCAAAAATGTAAAGAAGGGTAAGGAGATAAATTTCTGTTTTATTACTATCAACATTTCTCTATTCTCTTTACCTTCTACTATTCAATTTACCTACTAAATTTAAGTAAGAGCTGCAAACTACAGGCAGAGTTACTTACGAGAATTTAAAAAAGAGAAAAAATCTCTGAAAGAAAAACAAACAAAAACAAACCAAAGGTAAGACTCAATACATTACAATTTTCTCTAATTTTAAGTTATTACAGCAAAGAGCTCAAAATTCAGCTTGAAGACCGTGTTTGTAACAATGAAAAGAGTAAAGTAAACTAAAAACAAATGTCCTAAGAAAACTTTTTACAATCTCCGACATTCATGGATGAACTAAAACTTCTAAGCCTTTCTTTAAGGACTGGATAAATGAGAATTTGACTAAAACAGATTGATGCTAGGATACTGAAACTTTGATATTTCCAGACGTTATTTCCCCAAATATGATACCATTCTTCAAGGTAATAAGAATAAATTAACACAGCAACCATGTTTCAGTGCCAGTTTGCAGAACACCCAGGTGTACTTCAACATATCCCCTTTTCAGAACAATGATCTACACTGGATCTATGTAACAAAAAATATTTCGTTTTATTTTTTTATTGAATCTTATATAGTTTTTGACGCTGAACACAGAAATGACCTTCATTTTTTTCTATCATCGATACTTTGAGAGTTATTGCAATATTTAAGTTTTGGCATTTTTAAGGTTTGTTCATGAGCTTTATCTAACCCAAAAAAACTATTGGTTTTTATTGATGGTTTAAAATTTACTAATAATGAAACTTCAAAAAAAGATTTTACTAATACTCATATTCTTCTAATAATCGATCCAAAAGATATATGTAAAGTTGCTTTTTTGCACATGTATAAACTTTTCTTTGTATCCTCTTTCCATCCCGCTGGAATTGTGCTTTCCCTCAACTTGAGCCGAAAAAATGGTACCTTTTTTAACATTAATACTTTCCTATCACTTCAATTTCTATTCACTATCCAACGATTCCTAAGTACGCCTTTCCATTCTATTGTCTGAATAGTACCGGGGTGAAACTCTTTCATCTATGTTTTTCACTTTCATCCCTACAATTCTTCTCGGAAGGTGCGCCAATGCGTTAAGTGGTAAAGCTAAGGCATTCCATTTAATGTATAGCTTGGCACTCCAATCATACACCATTTTGTTATAACAATCACAATATGCCTTCTTTTATCAGCTGTTTTTTGTAATTTGGTTTATACAAATTTTCCTAAAAAATGCCCTGAGGCCAAATTTAACGGAGGGCATCACCAGGAGATGCTGATTTTCAATACTAGTCTCATACTTTATACAGTTCATTCAGGGAGGATATAACGAATATTTAGGCATGTCTTTTCTAATGAGCTCATCATCTCCAGAAAAGAAAAAAGAAAACCGTGTAGGAAGGATCATATGTATATACTATAAGTATATTACTTTATATTATATATAACTCCCTATTACTTTTCCAAAATGAATAGTATTATATATGATCTATCTAATGTATATTATTTATATATATAACTATTTTTTTAATAATATTATATTGCATATTATTATGATTACTATTATAATTGTTTATATATATTAGTAAATATATAATATATATATATACTTATTTACCTATATTTTTCTATATATTAGTATTATATGATATAATTATAATTATATACCTTATTATACTAAGAATTATTAATAATTTATATATTATGTATACATTTATTCCATTTTATTATAATATACTATATTAATATACTATAATATAATATATTATTATATATCCGTATATTTATAATATATCAGTTTTTTTTCCTATATATATATATAGCTTATATATTTAATATATCCATGATTGAGTATTTATATACTTATATACGTAGACCTATCAGGGCTTTTATTATATATATAGTAACTATGATATAATATAACATATAGTCTATATTATATTTATATATACCTATATATTATATATTATTCAATATATACTATATATCCGCGTAGACTATTATAACTGGGAAATATTAGTGTTGAACATCATTTTTTGGGTCAGGGAAATCTTTTCTTTGGCACATTATCATAAGCACTTCTACTCTGCATTTAATTAAGTTTGGAATTGTTTGAAGGAGGACTACTCTGAATATTTCATGTAGCTTTATAATTGATAATCAGTGGAAATTAAATCCTTTTTCTTAGCAGGAATACTTCGAAATGCTTGGAAATTCAAATTCTGCTCTCCAGTCTGTTCTCTATATCTATAATCATTCATCACCCCCTACGTCATCATTTAATTACTTATTTATAGTATTATAATTATATATATACGCTCTATTGATTATCAACTTTGTATTACAAACTTATAAGATATAATAACTAATTACAAATTACTAGCTCACAATATATTATACGTAGCTATATATATATTTACTCCCTATATGTTCACAACTATATATATATTAATACTATTATATATATATATATATATACTATATCTTAACATAAGTTTTAACGTTTCATCTTCTCGCAACTGGAGGTCTCTTCAAAACTCAGACAAAAGAATATAGAAATCATGAGAATGCAAGTGCATGACAATTACTAAGAATACTGGATTAAGTAACAAAGAGCTGTAACCAACGATTAGGGAAAACCTGTCTCAAGTTGATTAAAAAGTCTTGGTTGCAGAATAAAATAACACTTCAGAATCATGTCAGTTGATGGAATGACCAGAGTCTCTCATATATTCGAAAATAGTTACAATAGTTGCTTCTTCTTATATCATTTTTATGTTGGTTAAGTCTGAACTGTAGAGGTTTTGAAGATTCTCCCATGCTTGTAAGAGAGCTAACATTCCTCTAACCCCCACCCCCAAATAGTGATTGGGAAATGTTTCATATGGGTCAAGTCTGTGTTGTTTTTGGGTATTGAAAATAAAAGTAAAAATTTATTTTATAGAATGAAAAAGGAAAAGGGATATTATATTATTATTGTAATTTCAAAGAAAAGTCTGGACGTGTTGTGTGGGATGGTAAAATGAATTATTGGCTCGTCGAAATTCTGTGTTGATACTTCTGTTAATATAACCATATCTTCTGAAAATATGAGATAGATTCGATCTTAATTAACTGAATCAAAAGAGTGGATGCCCTCAAAAACATAATTTTGATAAATGAATCTTATGTTTATAAAGTTTCAAGTGTATTGAATTGCATGCTAGAAAAGTATGAGAGTTGGTGGATTTAAGATAGGCTTTGTAAGTCAAAGAATGAAAAAGGAAAAAGGATATATATCTATTGTAGGACATATTATATATCTATATTTACCTATCACTAATTATATTAGTTACTAATACGTCTATAGAATAGTTATACTGCAAACTACTCAAAATTTCTATATGTTATAACTATATTACCTAGCGTATGATATAATCCTATAATTACACTATACTATAGCTAATACCTAGTACGTCTGTTATTATTCATATATATTATATATATATATATATATATATATATATATATATATATATTATATATAAACCATAAGTTTACGTTTCAACTTTCCAACTGGAGGTCCTTTTCAAAACTAGACAACAAAAGAAATCAGAAATCATTGAGAATGCAAGTGCATGACAATTACTAAGAATACTGGATTAAGTAACAAAGAGCTGTAACCAACGATTAGGGAAAACCTGTCTCAAGTTGATTAAAAAGTCTTGGTTGCAGAATAAAATAACACTTCAGAATCATGTCAGTTGATGGAATGACCAGAGTCTCTCATATATTTGAAAATAGTTACTATAGTTGCTTCTTCTTATATCATTTTTATGTTGGTTAAGTCTGAGCTGTAGAGGTTTTAAAGATTCTCCCATGCTTGTAAGAGAGCTAATATTCCTCTAACCCCCCACCCCCAAATAGTGATTAAGGAATGTTTCATATTGGTCAAATCTGTGTGGTTTTTGGGTATTGAAAATAAAATTAAAAATTTATTTTATAGAATGAAAAAGGAAAAGGGATATTATATTATTATTGTAATTTCAAAGAAAAGTCTGGACGTGTTGTGTGGGATGGTAAAATGAATTATTGGCTCGTCGAAATTCTGTGTTGATACTTCTGTTAATATAACCATATCTTCTGAAAATATGAGATAGATAATTAACTTCATGATCCAAAAAGAGTGGATGCCCTCAAAAACATATTGAAAATGATATTATGTTTAATAAAGTTCAAGTGATTAGAAATTGCATGCAGAAAAGTATGAGAGTTGGTGGATTTAAGATAGGCTTTGTAAGTCAAACTCTCTTCCCGTTGTTAAATCTCCAGATATAAAAATAGAATGGAATCCTTTCTTACCCCTCCGTTGTGAAATTTATACTGTGTGTCAAACTTAAGTTGTAGGAGAAACCCCTCAATAGGAAAATCTGAAAGAACTACCGCCAAACATCTTCTACATATTTGTACCAGCAATAAATGTGTGAACAAAGAGGCAGTGTGCAAAGCAGCCTAAGTTCAAAGAATTGAATGTAAAGACAGAAAAGAAGAGGGCTCAAACAACCGGCCATACTTGCCCCAAAAGTCTCATGATAAATGTTTTTATTAAAGTTTAAGAGAATAATATCATAAAACGATCAAAAGTGAAGAGAAGATATGTAGTGGAGGTTATTAGGCGAAGAGACTGAAAGAAAGGAGCTGAGCCGTGAAGTCGGTAGAGTGTAGGGAAGATGATGTATAAGGAGAGGAAGGGATCGCGCATGAGAGATCTGAGGGGGGGACAGGAATATTTAAGGGGATTGATGGAGACACAGTAAGAAAGATATACATGGCAGACATAGAGTTTCTTTTGATTCTTCTAAGAAAATATTGCTTAGAGGATTATTGATTATTCTCATATTACATGGCCTGCTGTCACTAAGTACGACTGGATCAGAGTTGGTCCTTGAGTCCTTCAAGTGAAGTTACGTTATTGCTGTGAGCGACCATATAGAGTGTGCGTATCGTAATAATTAGTGGGGGGGGGAAGTGGGGCGGGAGGGGGATATGGAAATACAAATGGAAGAAATGTTATTTAGTGCTTGCAATGTATTTCCTGTTTTTTATTAAATATGTGGATTTTTTAAATTTTGTATTTCATGCCAAAGCATGTCTTTTTAAGTTTGAACCTGTTTCATATACTTAAAATTTTTCGCGCAGCTGAACAGAAACAATGGCAAAAAGTCTCTCTCACAAGAAGTCAATTTCAATATGTCGATTGGAGTGTTGAAGTTAATGGAGTTTTTTAGGTTTCCTGGGTTTAATCTGTTACATAGGCCCACGTATAGTGGCGACGTGCGACCGGGCTCTGGAGAGAAACAGTATATGGTGCAATTAACTTTAGTTATTGTTATTTATATTTTTTTTATTTTTCAACTCGTCTCTGGAGCTGACGGGGAGGGGAGGAGGTGTTTGAGGTATACCGGTTAATAACAGGATTGGGAGCGCGGGTCCAATACCGGTTGTCATGGACCTATTATGTATGAGGGATTTTGGTTTCTGGTTCCCCCTCAGCCCACTGTACTCATGAAAACGGTGAAGGGGGATCAGGATTGAGGTTATTGAGGTTATATATAATATAGGCAAGAGGTGTTTCGCTTACATTTTTCGCCGGTTGTTCAAGCGAGTAGAGCCGCACAAAGTGTGAGTGGTGTACCGACAAATTATCTCAAAAAGTGCAGGGACACTCCCCATTGACCGAATGGGTGAGAGATTGCTAAACGACGGTCGGAACACGCAGAGATGCGCGGAATGCGCTCACATTTAGACACCGATTCGGTGAGATGACGACGGCGGATCATCTTCAGGGTGGGAAGCGCCGAGCTGTGTGCGGTAGTAGTGGATTCAAGTATTATTTCCTCTCGCCCCGAGGAGCAAATAAGCACAATGAGATCGCCCGCCGGTATGGGTTGCGAGCGCCAAGCTGATAGTAAAACGGCACATATCGAAGAACGTCCTGAATTGTTGCATATGGGTGTTGTTTTAGATCCAATGGAGAAAGCCGAATCATGACATAGACGTGGAAGAGTTTGGGTCGCATTCTCATCGGAGCGGTCGCATATGGTTACTGGAATATGGGAGTACTAGGCGCGAAAATGATTAGAATTAGGCTAAAGAGGGTATTATTATGTCCGACTTCTTTCATCAGGAATCACAGCGCAGGGAAATGTTTGTGTGAGGAGGTAATAGGACTTTGTAGGAGGTACGAGATGCGCTAAGTCTTGGGGTGAAGAGCAAAGAAGGGTTTGGAGTGACAGCGTATTATGTTGATAAGTGTCATCCATCTTGGTCCCTTCTCGTGATTACATTTATTAATGCTGCTCATACTTCGCAGAGGTAGATCTGCAGTATGGACTAACTAAAGGGTTATGTGGGTATATTTATCGTGGGTGGAATATTTGAGCATAGTGGATTAGTTGTTAGTGGAGATAGACTTTTACTCGCGTGATATAGTCAGGAACAATGATACTATTTGCGGCACTCGCATTACTGCTTGACGAATCGTGCCAGAAAGACAATTCTGATAGGGAACTGTATGATATTTTGCGTGTTATTAATTGTTGAAGTTGTTTAGAGATTGTTGTTGCGTATATACTATACGCTGCCGCATTTCTATAAGAGGAGTTAATTAAGCACAGGAGTAATGATAAGTAAAGTGTAAGTGTTAGTATGTACTGTAGTAGTCGCGATGAAAACAGATGAGCGGCAATGGAGACGTTTGAACGAATAATATAGAGATGGAGGAGCATGTAGTATTTTACGCAAAAAAAGAGTATTTTACACCGTTTTTCAATGACTACAATTTTAGCGAGCATGAAGTTTTGCGGCTAAAAAGAGGTTAAGGCAAAGTGGTTAGTGCATCTTATGTGACAGAGATATACGACATTTACTGCACTAGATTAGGAAGAAAGGAATGAGAAGCATTTAGAGTTGATCTGCAAGGGGATATATTACTATGGAAGGGGGGGGGTCTTATCTCATAGAACTTAGATAGAGTATTAGTATTATTTGTGAAACAAAAACTTGTCCTGCTTCAATTACGATACCCTATGGGTGTGAAACATGGGGGCTCAGCGTTTCCTGAAACTAGTTCTTATTGGGATCCACCACGTTTCCATCAAGAGAAGTGGTGATTACGCTAGTTTTCGAATGTATGAACTTATAGTCGTGGTTTTTGATGGTACTGTTTGAATTGGTGGGTTGTCTTCTTTTTTACACATTTTTCTACGCATCTTCCATACGATGTTAGCCAAACCTACCACGAATGATAATAGAGAGAGATGTGATTGACGTATAGTAATATCAATTTTTGGGGACTTTCGCGTGAGACATAGATGCGGAGTAAGAGTACGTTAAACTGCTTATATGTATGATTCTTGTTGTAGCTATCCCTCTGGAAGACGAATGTGAGAACAGGAGAGGGTTCCGGGTTAGGGTCTATTTGGTTGACTGCTACAGAGTTTGGAGTCGTGTGGGATGCAACGAGGGAGGGCAATATGGTAAGCGGAGATGGGAACGCTACGATTTCATTTTTTGCGTATGCCCATTATACTGTAGGGAGAGGGGATTGTGAGTTGGGTTTGCACATAAGATAGAGGGTATGAAACTGCTCGGAAGATACTAGTGAGGAGTGAATGGGTGAGGAAAGGTAGGGTGTTGCCTAGAGATAGTGAGGAGTGGTGACAGGCAGAGATGGGTTGGGTGAGCAAGTAGGATATCTGAGGAACATTATTGACATGGTAAAGTGGTGGTAAAAGACTGCACGTACATATACGACCCTTTCAGTGTAACTCCGCTTTTAAGTCGTGTCTTGCGCACAATAGCTGCATTGGTGCGCAAATCTTTCGCATCATATTTATCTTCACTTCCTTTTTTGGGATGAATGATATACTGATACACATGTCCCAGCCGCCATTTACATAATTCAGGCCTACATTTGCCGCTGACCAATTACTTCGGGAATATTTATACCTTTATCTTGATATTATATGTCATTCGATAGTACTCACCATCTATTATGTATCCTATTTTAATTAGTATGTATATCTTATATATATTCTTATGAAGTACAGTAGCTATATAATATCTAACTCTTTTTCGCTATCTTTACTGTGACTATGCTAATATATAGTCCCCTCGTGGATGTATTTATATATATATCCACTGAATATATATAAAAAATATATCTATATTAAACTTTTCAATATTATCAATTATGGATTTTCTTATAATTTACTTTCTTGCCATTTATAAGCTTGTTGTTCCACTGGTTTAATATGATTCTTTTCATCTACTGCTCACTTCTAGATATTTTGTCTTTAATATTTATTTGTCTTTATTCCTATTGCGTTTATTTATATCCTCACTATTCTACCACCTTATATGACTATTATCGTTCCATATACAAGTGTGTTTAAATGTAAAAAAGTGTTGCGTACTCTCAACAAATTAGTTTAATAATTTTAATTCTATCCTATTTTTATTATTAATTTCTTTTCTCTCACATAATAGCATTATATGAGAGATGTCGTCCGTTTGCTTAAAGAAATTTATTGACTCCTTTTCATTTCTATAGTGATACACCCAAACAGGAAGAAAGAGAGAGACTTTAGTTATTATCCTAATGAGTGGTGTCCATGTACTTATTTGTGAACACTCATATCTTTCTATTAATTTTTTTGCTCGTACTTTCACATTATTGTAAAATTTGTGTTTCGATATTATATAATTTATCTATTTTATTCTTTCATGTGCACAACAAAATCTAATATAGTAGATTTTTAAATATATGATATATATATCTTTTTTTTCAGAGTTATACTGTTAATCATAGTCTTCTTTTAATAGCAGCTTCTAATCTATTTATAATAATATATACCTCTTTTGTTTCTTTCATTTAGATTTTATGTCAATTTAGAGTATTTCTTTATAGGTTGATTCTTAATCACTATATCATTGTGTGTGCTATTTCTCTTTGAAAATGCATGAACACTCTGCAAGATTATTTACTTTCTCAATCAATCTTCTCTCTTTCTCTTCATATTCTTTCCATTCGCTTTCTTTACGTCTACACGTGGCATCTCTCTTCTTTCATACGTCTGGGATCCTTCTCTCTTACTCTTATACTCTCTTCTATACACTACTCCTCTTCTCTCTCTTCTCTCCTACTTTCTCTCCTACTTTCCTAAAAATGGAAGTCTCTCTTCTCTCTCTTCGTGATTATATATTATTTAACTATTTTTTATATCATTTAGTAGTGCCACTCTTTAATGTGTGTTGTATTATTTTTTGTATTTTCCGAAAGCTAAGATTTATAATTACATTCATTTTAAATATATTTCAATTAGTTATACTACTCTAGAGATATATATAGCACATTATATGTATAAATTTTAATATTTAATATCTTCTACTGTAATAATTTAATAGTTCAAAGTGGATATTTTTATGTGTGATATACTTTTATTCAATTAACATCCATTAAGTGATTAGCTAATATACCGTCAACAATTTAATATAATCATTATTTAAATTAAGGTATAATCGTGCAATTGAATCATGTGTCTATCATTAAGGTATTCCTCTATTATGTATAATTTATTAACTATATCATAGTATGCACTCTAATGTAAGCATTTTAGTGAATACACTTTTACTATCATTTATGATATGAGCACATATAGCTCACTAATTAGTTTAGTATATGTTTTAAAACTTTCCTTTAATCATTATTAACATTAATATACTAGCTACTTAAGTAACTACTTATTAATAAACAATTTTTATATATATTTTCATAGCATTTAGCAGTGTGAATATTATTTAGTGTAGATATACTTTATATCATATTACTATATATATCTAATTAAGCTATTGACATCTCAGAACATATTTAAATAACTTTATAATTTGGCTGTGAATGGTCTGATTTGGAAGTCAAAAAATTTGTGTCGTCCAAATATTGCAATCTTATCACATTATTATAAGCAGAGTTAAATTAAATACATTTCATATTTTATTGAGAGCAAATCTTATGATCAAACACTTATTTCAAATGTCAATATTAATATATATTTCTCGTTCATATTGGAATCTATGTCCAAACAAGCTGTGTATAAAGTCATTATAGTGATATCTCTTTTTATATATATTACTAATATTATCAAATCATTAAGCAAAATAAATAGAACATTTTTAAATAATAATATACTTTTAATATTTTCTAATGCTAGCACTGAATGTGTAGCTTTATTAAACTTTCCCTTTATCAATTACATATTCACATATATAAGCCTGCAGCTAAAGTAAACTATTTATATCACTTATTATAATGTTTTTTAGTGATTTTAGCAGTGATTTATTGATAGACTCTATTACAAATAATACTAAACCCAAACCAAATCTAATCTATTATAATATAACTTAAAATTTTCGATGCACAAGCATATTTATGTATTTTAATAGTTTTAGATTTTACTATATTACATATATATAATTACTCAATATGACTGCTATACTCTAAGTAACATATTAAACAATTTATTATTAATATATAGTTATTTATTATCATGATTTAGCAAGTGGGATTTTTAAGTTCTCTTATCTTATATTCATTATACTTATTCTAATAAGTCGTAACATCGTAAAACATTTAAATAAATTATTATTATTTGGATAGCATGTTATGTTTTAAAAACAATGTAATTGCCAGTTCTTGTAAATATAGTTGTTTTTTTCTTTATTATTTATCTATCATATTTTATATTGTCTCGGAAGTTTACTGATACCTCTTAAGAACAATACTCTAATTTACAAGTTAGGTTGACGGCGATGATCAATCAATATCATAGAAATATATAGGACACTTGTTTCTGTTTTTTTTAAGGGCAGACTTGCAGTATCAAGATTTTAATATATTTATAATTTTTTTTTTAAACATAATAGGGAAATATTTACGCGCAATGTTGGCGTAAAAAACCCGGTTAAGATGGGCTTAGGTAGTCGGGTCTTTCTAACTGCCCTTCCTGGGAACGCATCAGGGGCTTTGACTTTTAGGAACTAAAATACTCTAATTTCACAAACCCTGTCTCGCAACTTGAGGTTTTTTTAGATTGACTCTTTTTCACGGTTTGCGGTGCAAGGGAGTCGGTCTCCTCGACGTTAATGACGGTCTCGCCTATGCTGTCTATACGGTTTATATTCTCATAGAGAGTGTTTCGAGAGGGGTTCCTTTCTTCTAAGCACCTCAGCGCCGGTCGCCATAAGGAGTGGTGCTGTACCACGAAAGTAAAAACGTTACCTCACACCATTACTTGTCTCCCAAACACGATCAGGCTCGAGCCCCCTAAAACTCGAAGTTCAATTTAGTTCAAACTATTCCAGTATTAACAAATTTTAGTTTTTTATTATAATTAAATTATTATTATTAATCTAAATATTTATATTTATAAAAAAATTTAATACTCTTTTTAAATTTCCTTCTAGAAGTTTTTCTTTAACTGCAACTGCTTTATACAACTGAGAAGGATCTTCCAAAAATGTATTTATTTTAATTATTATTACGTTATTATTTGATATCGATTTTTACTGAACTTAAATAAATAAATTAACTATAAATAAAATATATACTCGTAAAATTTACTATTCAAATTTTACCAACTCGGTTCAACCAACCACCAAATCTTCATAAAAAAAATTTTTTATCTTCATTAGTTAATTAGCCTCTAAGACAATGCGTAATAATTATTATTAACATTCCGAATTAGGTATAGTAGCCTTTTTCAAACATGACTTCACCTGTGCCCTCTTCCGAGGTTGAGATTTGTTGTTGTGCGTTGACAGCACACTCCCATATAGTAGTAATAAACAGTGAATAAGTGTATTAAATAATAGTAATATGATCACAATAATGTCGATATAAGAGATAAGCCCAGCTTTTACTCCTAGCCTACCCTTTAATACCTATAATTATGATGTGGAGAACTTAGATCGCTAAAGTAATAGAAAATCTACATCTACCTGATGCTATCCTATAGGGACCTAGAGCTGAGGTGACCCTCCTCTGGCATATATTACATCTGAGTGTATTGGTTTCTAATTTATATATACAGTATACTATATATATTATATACATATTATATATAAGTAGTTGGTAGAGTTAGCCACACACTCTACATACCCCCGTATCACAAGATACCCCCACATAGATGCTACCGTTTTAAGAAGGCCTATATGCAAGTGAATCCAGCTCTCATATACATGACTCATAAAACATAAAAACACTTTATTTTCAATTTTAATCTTTTTCCTTCACTCCATCAAAGATCATTCCTTACAGCAATTGCTCATTGAAAACTGCATTTTCAATAATATATATTTATATTTTCTCTAGGAGAGTATATATCAAATACAATAAGGCGAAGTCAGACATTCTACTAAATGTTACTCTACTGATCATAATATAAATTTAATGATACACAACCAAAGTACGAGAACTATATAAGCAAACGACACATGAGAGAGAATATAATTAAACAGCGAAACATTAAAAAAAGGACAAATTATAATATATATATCTCTCTTCAAATAATCGATACTCTATTATGCACTACTCACTCTCACACTCCAGACTATAAATACATCTTTGGATCTAGGTGCTCATTTACGCTTTCTTCTAAAACAGTAAATTTATATCTTCTCTTAAAATATTCGGTTAGGCATGTAACCAATATACGGGATTTTATTGCTATGAATACTCATAACAACCAGTAATCTACGGTGCACCTCTCAACACAACTTGAGCACTATAATTGGAGTATATATATAATATATATGATATATATATATATATTATATATATATATATATAATAATATAATATAGTATATTATATTAATATTATATTAATATTAATATATATATAAATATATATATATATTATTATTATATATTAATATATATATATATAATTATATATATATATTTATTTATTTATATTACTATAATATTAATATATTAACTATTATATATATATATTATATTATATATATATATATATATTAATATCTATATATTATATATATATATTATTTAATATATAATATATAATTATATAGTATATATGGTGTAAAATAAAAGTGTTTAATACATCGAGAACGGGATGCTCGATCACAAAAAAATATATATTCACATGAGTATTAGTCCCTCTATTGAATTACACATAATAAATAGATATACGTTATTATATACTATAGGCCAGACTGTATAAAAAAAAAAAAAAAAAAAAAAGAGATAAAAGACAGGTCATATCTGATAAAACTTTATCTTATAATATAGCATACACATTTAGAGCGAAAAGCGATAACCAGTTTTTAGAGATAACGTGGCGCATAAATGAGTTGTTAAAGAATAAGGAACATTAAGTGTAATTCACCAGAGAATAAGCCCCGCCAAGAGTAATCGACGCCCAGCACTTATTCTCGATGGAATAATTAGTCCGATGCCGCAATAGCGTCGCGATGGTCTCTCCGCGGCAATCCAATTATTTTTTTTAAAAAGACCTGCGGAGAATTCTTACAGGGAATAGCCAACAACAAAATATAAGAGAAAATCTAAATTTACGGCAACCGTCACTCTCTCGGGGAGGTGAAATGCATGAATCTATTCGAAATCTTTCATTTTGAAAAGACTCGCAGCTACTATTTATTATGCGTAATTTGAGAGATTTTATTATGCGGTTTCAGTGTTTCGCCTGGGGGGATTTTCCTCTTCTCCCTTTGCTCTCCCCTCGTCTGCCTCCTTCTGAATAGGCCGGTCCAGGTTAATTTCGCGCGTTTAACATCTCAAAGTGACTACAACTTTTTCAAAATCTGACTGGTGCGCTGTCCATGGGTCGCGTCGGCCTCTTTGCGTTCTCTGAGAGCACCGCCAGCTAAGCCCATTGATAAAATAGACCCGTACACTAACCGCCTGCTTGATGACAATAATAATATCTATAGGGAGTATATTATCTTAAATATAATACTCGCAGACGCTAGCAACAGCTGTAAGACAAATCAAACAGAGATATAACACAAAAAAAACAAGGAGAAAACAAGATATCTCATGTCAGAGGCGGTGATAGACATGCTGTCTTAGATTCTCATGTATTTCATATACATGATGCTACTGGTGAGAAAGCTCTTTTTTTGTGCCGAAGCTACTTCCCGCCAATTCCGTGTGGTGCTGTTGTGCCTCATCATATGCTACTCTTTGTCGCTATAATAAGTTGCTTACTGTCATGAGATTTAATGGAGTGAGATATCCCTATTTAGCAGTCTCATTATGATATATTATTTTAAGAAATAGTTGTCAAATACTCAAATCTTTTTTAAGTTAATATTGATCATTATGTCAGTGTCTCGGAATATCTATGCAATATATCCAGGAGATCTATGCATATAATTAATATATATATTAATATTAATTAATATTATATATTAATATTATTATATATAACTTACTATATCTAATATATATATTATATATATAGTTAATTATATATAATATATATATAATATATATATTATAATATATTAATAATCTATCTTTTAGAAAAATACTGGGGCTGTTATGTTATTATTATTTTACAGTGTTATTTGATGTTTTATTTTGTTTTTTTTTTTTTTCATATATATTTTCGAGTATATGATAGTCTTACCAAATTACTAATATATAAGTGGTTGACAGGACATTTGGATTTACAAAAATTATAGGACCTGCTACGTTTTACGACTAAGACTCCGTCAGTTTTAATTTAATTTTTATGTTTTTGTTGTTTCACACATAAATAGGTAAAAACACAGGTGGAGAGCGCGTAAACTCGCAAAGATAGACATCGGGGTCAGGTCTGGTGTTAGGTACGCGCGTCACCTTTTCCGAGCGGAACAGACAGGGTGGACTATTTCCTCACCGTCCGGGAGGGCCTCCGGAACCTCGTTCCGAGTTCCTTGAAGTATGTTTGGCCGCGGAGGTTACGCGGGTGGTTCCTGATCCGCCGCTCCAACCTATTTAACAGCTTTTATTTTCTTCAGTACTGCTCTTGGGGCGATAGCTTTCGAGGAATATAATCGTCCCTCCCTCTCATCTGTCACGCGCCCTACGCGTTCCGGCATACTTCGTAGCCCCGCTCACCGAGTTTTTTCGAAGTGAAATTTATTGTTCTATATTTTTTGTGTTGATTGCCTTTTTGTTTAATACATTTTTTGTATTAAAGACTTCATAAATATTGCCTAGATTCATTATAAACTGTGAATTGCTCTGGGTTGTCTACTCGCTACGTGTCATCGGGTCTTTCATCTCGCGCCATGTGTCTTTTTATACTTCCTTTCGTATTGTTTTGTTTTTGGTTTTTTTTTCATTTTTTTTAGATAAGCTACATATTCACTGGCTGTCATCCTGTATCTATCAATTTTTTCGAATGCGACTTGTAGTACTGGCTCGTCTTTGGACTTTCTCTCTGAGGAAGTATTAGTACATTTTTTTGGAATTTCTCATTTATTGGAATACTCACACCTCACCGCGTACTGGACTCTTTCTTTAATAAATTATTTAATGAGAGTCTCATCTATAAAAACTACCAAAGACTACTAACTAGCAGAACTAATGATGGTAAAAAAACAAAATATAATAATTATACGCATTGGTAACTGGCGTCGTAAAACATAACGGCAATATATCATCATTATTATAAGAAGTATACTGGATGAATCAAGTATCTTTTTATATTGACTCCTATTACATATAATAATGTATGTTATTGCTTTGTGTCATGCTCACGAACCTATTATACATAAGGTTCTTAAGCTAAGATCTTCTATATATAGAATCTAGTATTATTAATGATAGTTTATTAACATAGCGAGTAAACATAGGTTGTATTATTAAGACTTTTATGAGTTCCCTAAAACTACTCACCTTTCATTAATTTACTTATACAGCAGTTGTATAGTTTTTTACCTAGTTTTATGTATGGCTACTAATTTACCCATATTCTAGGATGCATTATGGTAATGTGTCTATTAATTGAATGCTTGACCGTAGGCAGGATTAGCAAAGTTTAGAGCGCGGCAAAAGTGTTTGGAGTTGATATTAAATATTATATCATTTACGTTTAGTAAGTCATCTAAGTATATGTTTTAATGTATGTAGGAAATATATAGCGATCTAAAATACGGCGGATTGTTTATATTTAATAGGTACTATATATGCAATAATCTAATATGTTATATTTACCAGGCAGATTATTTTCTAGCTGGAGATGCTATTGTATATCTGCATAATATCTTATTGATTGATCATTATATTTGCTCCATTCTTGCACTAGTCTTAACCACTATCTCTGACATATCGTGCCTCATTGATTCTTACTTATCCTCTTCGTATACACCTACTGTATTTCTGCATGAAGCATCTCACACTCACGTAGATCAATAGGTGACTATGTACATAGCTCAACGATAAATTTAGCATACTATAGTTATATCTGTATTGTGTAAATTAGTAAAGATACAACCTTGAATATATAATTTTTTTAATTTTAGTTATATATCTTGTATTCCTAATTATATTTATAGTTATATAATTTATTATTTATATTCATATATTTACATTTAGATTATAATATTTCATATTGTATTATTATTAAATGACCTTATTAATTAGCTTACAATGCCTAAATATTTTATGTTATGTAATTATTTAGTGAATAATTAATCCGTATAAATATTTAGTGATTTAGTAGCTTCAGTAGTTAATACTTTTATGCACTCTGTTTATTGTCCGACGAAAATGCTTATCCCACAATAGCACTTGAGAAGTCTGCCGTCGTGAAGAGAATACTGGCTCTGAAAAAGCTGAGCACTGGGAATAAAAGCTACATCTAGCTTCTAATTGACTTCACTTAGCCAATTTTCAAAAAGAGTAATCACACTATTAAAACTAGGATTAACAATGTATGTTTATAATCCGTTAGTAAATCTCAAGTAATATATTATCCATTACAGTTTATACTATACCGATTGGGATGTAACATATTACACTTTAACAACTCTAAGGATAAACAGAGTTAGATTTTCCTTACAAAAACCGTACAAATATATTGTAAACGCGATCTCGCGTCTAAAGGTTCGGGAGCTAATATAAATTTTTTCGCTAAAGACATGTGTGAAGCGCGTGGGCAGTGCACCTCTGCCCCCTGCTTACGCCACGTATATATATTGTATTATTATATGAGGATTAATGTTATATTAGTGATTTATAATATCAGTACTCCTTTACCTCACTTAATTATAATTAGCTAATTAATATGACATCTAAAGAAACTACGGTCAGGTATAATCTTATATCGTCACTTTTCCTATTTCTGGAAGGTGAGAGGAGTGAAAACTCAAGAGTTATATCAGGTAGTTAGACAATGAAATTCTATGAACTATAAAGATACTTACTCACATGATACTACTCCATACAATATGATAATATGAGTACCAATATCTAATTATTAGTCTATAAGGAAAGATACGGATTACGGATAAACAAAAAATTCGTTGATGAGCAATGATAGTTAATTGGCATAGGGAACTCAATCTTGGTATTATTTCCAAGACTGCCACGAAAATTTGTTTAGATCTGGGGAGCGGAGACTCTGGACGGCCCTGCGTACAGCTCTTTTTAAAACCAACTAGTGTTCCAGATTGAGAACGAGCGGCGCGCGAAGTCTTCCCACTCAGGTAGTATACCCGATGTAGTTAATAAACACTTACTTATAGAAGCATCAAAAGCTTCGTCCTTACTAATTTTAATATTATTCCGGACATAGACTGGAGAATGAGGTCTGGTGTTTTTTTGCTACGCCGGAGACTCGCTTCCAGAACTGTTCTTGGCCATATCTGATGCTGGTCTACCCTTGCGGATGTGATCCTTTAGCTAAAAAAACAAACAACACCAGCGAGGGCGTCACAACACCACTGCGCGTAAATTAGAATATCATCACTTATACCACAAAAAATTAGCATGTAGAACACACCATGGGCTTTACTAAAGTAAAAATAAAAAAACGCTGTGGGACTCATAGGTACTATGATTGATGGGCTCACATGCTTTGTCGTTGTAGAGTTCTCGCATCATATGAGAGAGGGGAAAAACATCGTGAGGAAATAAGACAAAGGTGATTAAATAGCCTTTTCAGACGAATCATTAGCAATCAAACTATTATATAATAAATAATTATGTAATAATTAATTTTAAATATCATTTTTAGAATTTTAAAAAATTAATAAATAAGAATTAATAAAAAGTAATCTGTTATAAAAGTTATCTATTATACGAAATCAAGCTATGTGTTAGTGATTTATGTCAATGAGCTTGAAAGAATATTTTTTTATTTACTCATATGGTAGAGCTAATATTATCAATATATCATATTTATTACTTCTAGTACATCACTCTACTTGCCTCAAGTATGCTCATTCTTGCTCTATTATATAGTAATGAACCAATAGTACTTCTGATAAGTAATTGGAGGCTCAATTAGGTGCTTGCAAGGTCATCTTGGCTGAATTTTTTAGTGTACTTATTGTTTTCCACATTCTGATACTAGCTCATACATCTAAATATATAATTATAAAATGATAGTTACGTGACTTATAGTGATACACGAACTGTTCAACTGAGACAAAAAAGATTACATACCTGTAAATTACTTTAGGATCTGTTTTTAATCTCTCAATATTAATTCTCAAACTCACTAAAATGAGTATTAATCTGATAATATTATGTATGAATATACTATATATTTAATAACTTCAAAATAATCTTGCAATCTTTGTTTACATAATTGCATATATTAACTATTCACATCAATATATATAATATTAAATTATAATAGAAATAAAAAAATTGTAATGAATTAAATAATAATTGTAGTTTAAAAATATTATTAATAATAATTTTAAAATAAAATATATTTATTGTTCATTATAGTTGATTATTCAATTATTATCAGTTTTTTTTCTTTATCTTCAATGTAATATTTAATTTTAATTTTAAGTTATTTATCTATTATAATATTATAATATTATTAATGTTATTATTTATTTTATATATATTATATATATATATATTACTATATTAAATATTAATATACTATATATATATTATATTATATATATATATTAATATATGATTAAAATATATATATATATTAAATCATATTTATATAATATATTTTAATATATATAATTATATATATACATATATTCTAATATTATATATATATTAATAGTATATATATATATTTAGTATATATTACTTTTTTTAGGCATACATATATATATAAATATATATCTATATATATTATATATATATATACTTTTAATTGTTTATAGATATATTAATTAAATTATTATGATATGTATAGTATATTTTATAATTATTAGTAAATGTCAAATTAATCAAAAATTTATTTTAGATATTCTAAATAAATTTTTAAAAATAATAATAAATTTTTTTTTTTTTTAATAAGTAATTTTCGCAGAAGCGAAACATTTTTCCTCTTTGGTGATAATTTCTCTATCGGTCAGACAAACTCTGCTATAGAAGCACCGCCCATACATGTATTTTTATGCATAACAAAGCAAATGCGCTTTTGCGCTTCAATTCTTGCCGCTATTATATGCCTTTCCTCCACACCCAAAATATCTATTCCTAATATATTTGGTCAAGTACGTATACCTATACTTTAGGTCTTTTTAGTTGGTGCAATATTACTTAGAAGAATACTCATCAAAATATTTATTTTACTGAGTTAATCCTTGAGTTTTTAACGGTGTTTTCACACACTATATTATATTATATATATATATATACCCGTAATAAATTAACTTACACTCACACATATCAGATTTACTTCACTTACACACTACCAGATTTAACTTACACTCATACAATATCTAAGTAATTATATACTCCGATATATTATTTATACTCACGTCATCACGCAGCGCAGAGATGAGACGAGTGTACAACCTTGCGACAGCAAGAGCTGAACACACAACTACAAATTATGTTATATGAACGCTAATTTGTGTCTCCTCGTCGTCTTGTATAAAATGGCTTAGTAGCGGATCATTCTTGAGCGTGCATTTTTTCCAGGCTTACTTGCCTGCACGCAATTGGGCTGTGTGGATAGTGTGAGTTGTGCGTAAATGAGATGGTCCTGTTATGTAGCGAAATATCGATGATCCATTTGTATTGGAATCTATATTCCCTAAATCTATTCCTATCTCTTGTCATACTGATCCCACGACGATTTCGCTCATACACACTTCACTACAACACACCACATCACTACTAATAGCGAACACTCGAGTTAGCATACTCACAACAACATTCACTATGACACCTAGGCTTCACTCCGCAGTGAGGTATGTGACTCCTCTCTACAACTTCGACTCACTCTCTACATCTCTATTACACAACGTACACATCACCACTACCAACCTCCTTTTGGCCTTCTCATGGGCTCTCTAACTTTTGACCTCCTATCCTCTCCTAATTTTTGGTCCTTCCCTCACATTCTTCTTTCGCAGCCCTCTATTTTCTTTCGGCCAAATCTCCCCTTTGGTCATTCTCAGGCGGGTCATCATTTTCTCGACGAACCCACATTTTTCGGTCGTACTTCAACCTTTTGTCAATTCCAGGGGACAATTTTGGCCTTTATAGCGTTTTTTGATCCCTCTGCTCAGCCTTTCTTTGACTTTGTAGCTTTTTGATGGCTCAAACTTTTAGGACTTCTTCTCTCCCTACGCATGTATTTTGATTCGCAACTTCAACATCTTCTTGCATCTTGACGTTCATCTTTGTCAGTTCAACTTGATGGTGCCTATATTGATGGTTCAATTTTGATGGTTCCCATCACCTGTAGGAGTATCTAGTGGTTCGTTCTCTATCTTCTCATTGTGTTTCTATGTAGCTGTTTCTATGAGTATTCTAGATGTAGCTGCCAGTTGCCTTGCTCGCCTACATGAGTGCCAATTTGCAGTGCCTATACTGAGTCTGCCAGTTGAGGTGCTAAATCGAGTGCCTAAGTGATGTCTGCCTACATATGCTGCCCTAACTGGTGCCGATTTTTTTTTTCAAGCCTTTCTCGCCTCCCCTGAGCCTAGAAATACCGCTAATATGGGTGTCTCGCCTAGGCTTAATGACTCTAGCGTTCGATGGAATCTTCCCGCTTGGTTGTATCTCTATTTCATCACTAGTCTGGCTAGTCACCTTCGCTTCCATTAAACTCATCTGCACGTTAGTTTCCTTTTTCTAACCAGCTACCTGCACGACAGAATATATATCTAAAGGTTTCTCTACTACTTGAACGCAGTGACCGCATAACGTTTCACGTACGTCTCCGCGTCCGCAGTGAAATCGTGCTCGACGAACACCATCGTCGGATCTCGATCGCCCTCCTGGCCTCGCGCCGCTGTCGCGCCCCGAACGTCCTGGGACTATCTTCTGCGTAATCCCGCCAGCCTCGCCGTGCGGCTCCCGCAGACGTCAATTATCTCTCCACGTCGCGTCAAAATAAAATAGATCAACAATGTATCACTATTCAATAGAATTTCCTTTTCAAATATATATGAATCATTCATTTTTACTACAATTGGTACGAAAATTTTATTAAAACATCTACTTTACATACGCTTCTAATACGCAGTAAATCAGTAATCATATAGAGGTGTCTCCCTGTCACACTTCAAAGGGATTAGTATGTCCTTTTGTTTTAAGCTGTTTTACTGCTTTAAACTCATATGCTTTAACTGCTTTAACTCATATATTTTTACTACAATTATACCCTTAAGCAGTAATCAGTAAATCAATAAGGTGTTAGCCTCTAATATTCCTCAAAGGGGCGGATTTGAAAGTATGTTTTGTTTTAACTGCTTTACTGGCTTAACTCATGTTTTTATGCTGCTTTAACTCATATATTTTTTAAGCATTACATACCCTTTAAATCGCGTAATCAGTCTAAATCAATGAGGTGTTTACCTATCACATAGCCACAAAGGCTTTCAGTATGCTTTTTTGCTCTTTACTGCTTATTGCTTTAACAATTTCCATATTGTTCTTTACTTCGCTTTTAATCTCCATATGTTTTCTACTGCTTTACTCTGTTTTTTCCCTCATATGCCTTACTTGCGTTAACTCATACACTCTTATTAACATTTCAGGTCTTTTCTCTTTATATTTTTATTATTGTTTTTAAAATCAACTTTTTTATTTATTACTTATTTCACTATTATTTAAAGAATTGCATATGTATCAGAACAAACATCCATCTCTCTCTCTTCTCTCGACACGCAAGTGTCTGATATAAACATTTTATTTTTTACATTTTAAATTACACGAAATTTTATTAAAAAACCTTTATTATATTCTCTCTCCTAGTCTCTCTATCAGTGGTATACATCATCTGCAGTTTTCATTCTTTAACAGCACTTTATTCATCACCTTAATTGTAGAAACTATAAAATCATTGACTTACAAATTTTTAGCATCAACAAATATATTTACAAGTTATTTAAAACATACATTATTTAATAAAATCATTTAAATGAAATAAATCAAAATATGACTCCAACTCACACAATTAGAATATAAGGCGTTGAACATGGGTTAAGTCTCACATAAGTTTTTAACACAACTTATCATTATTATATTTCTTAAAATAAGGTGATTAATGATTATTCAATTTACATTTTAAGTTCAAAGATCAATTATGTGAACAGAGTATCGTTTTTTGCTCTGTATAAGGAAATCCAATGTCCTGTTGAGGTGATGTGACGAGATGGCATTGTATGAATATGAAGGCAGGTTCCCTTCTCAACTTTTACAGAGTTTATTTTCGCTTAATCAGCGAACACTCTCAAAAGCGAGTTTCATTTTTAAACAACCGATTTTTATTTCCTCTCATTCATAGCTTTAATAATTCAAAGTAAACGTTGCGTAACTCGTGGTCATTTTCAATGAAGTTGGAGGATGCTCAAGATAGACACTACAGTGATTGGGTGTTTTGTAGACTTGATCCAAAAGAGAACTTTAGTCCTAAGGGTAAACCCCTTTCTCAAACTGTTTACATGATGGAGTTACCAAGCTGAAAAGGTCAGCTTTGAGATCAAATAGGCATATAAATCTACTATTCTTTGCCGTATTCTTCAGATTTAAGCCTGTCCCACATCTAATCATTACTGATCAGTATTGGC
Source organism: Trachelipus rathkii (assembly GCA_015478945.1). Lineage (NCBI taxonomy): Eukaryota > Metazoa > Arthropoda > Malacostraca > Isopoda > Trachelipodidae > Trachelipus > Trachelipus rathkii. The sequence goes on from JABUQX010093050.1 coordinate 37,050, forward strand.
TATTACAGTCGCAAAAAAAGACAGTACAGAGAGATAGGTCTCCGTTGTATAACATTTTCATAATGACGTCCGTGAGGAAGTCCATTGCACATGTAAACTGATACCTCTAAGCCCGAAAGGTGTGAATTTATTATAGGGTGATTTTTTATAATTCCCAAGAGTAGGCGTCATGTTCCACAATCCCTATTATTGCTTTTCTGTGGAAAATTTCCGTTCACAATGTTTGGGATATTGATACTCGATAATCCTTGAGTGAAATTAAATATCTTTGTTTCAACTCTCTTATTAGGGTACTTTGCTGTAGTATTCAAAGCTGAATTTTCAAGTTTTTCCAAACCTCGTCGCAGTGGTGATAATTTCACTTTTCTAACATAGAGATAAGCCTCCAACAGTTTTGAAAACAGGTTCTGGACATACCGCTGTAGCAGTAGGGGTTAACTTTTTATTTTAAGAGCAAATTTAGGATTTGAACGTGAATAAAATGATTCTAGTATCTACAGATGGTAGAATGAGTCTTTCTTGAGAGAAGTTATCGCCATTTAATCGGCCGTAAAATTCATAAGTATTATTTATGACTTTAGCTGCTTTATCTATATGTTCAGTTTCATCTTTGAAACTATAAAACCCACATGATTGGAGATGAGATGTTTAGCGTCATCTGAATAATTTTACAAATGTTCTATATAGCTTCTATAAGAATAATTAGCCGCTGAGGCACCTAGTGAAGTTCCGTTAAGATAGACTTCACCTGGTGAAACATGTATACAGGAAACAATTTGATTCTGTATATACTATATGGTCATCACCCGAAGGAAGCATCTGTACCGTCGGTTTTGTGAATTTCGTTTTACATATAAAAACACATTAGGGGGGTCTAGGTATTGATCAGAAATGCCTGGAATATTGAACTCTATAGGAACATCTGTATTGGTAATTGAATGCAGAGGATTAATACTGATAAAGTTGAATTCGCAAACGCTAATCTGTGTAGGGTTCATGGAGAAGAGAACCAATTTTCACTCCTACAACAATCAGGACTAGAAGGATGAAGGAAATGCATCTTTGCCATGTACGAGTTCTGGTCGTATAATGAACATTTTCATAGCAAATACATCTTATATACAGTAATACACACCCTGTATAAAGTTATCATGTTAGTAATTCAATAGCAAATTACATCATACATTTTTGTCTTCTAGAGGTTTTTTCCCGCTTAGTCCTTTTTCCTTTATTGACAATCTTCTTGTGTCTCGACCTTGACCTGTGCTTTCAACCGCCTTATTTTACGCTTCAACATCATCGCAACATCTCCATCTAAACATCGCGATACGTCTTTTTAATGCTGCAGCGCTAGGATTATTTCCGCAGCAATATTGAATAGTCTGCACACCTGTTCTTTATAGCTTTTTTACGCTATATATTCGCCTCAACTCTCCTGAGTAGTAGGCCTTGCACTTACTGCGCATAGCTTGGCAAGAATCCCACGGCCCATACCCCCTCTGCTTTTTTGATCCTCTGAATACCCTTTCTTCGTCCATTATTACCGGAGTGTCTTTCTTAAATCTTCTTTAGAACTGTAAAAATTTTGTAAATTTTAGTCAAAATGAACTAAATCTTATATATATTCCATTATGCTATAATTACTGCATCTGCTTCTTTCTAATATGAACTTTTGCATAACAATGCGCCGTATGTTAATGGGAAGTTTTTGGTGTGGTGCTGCTCGGGTTTGTTGGTATGTATCTGTTCGCTGAGGTCGGGATTTTCCTTCTACTCTTTTATATGCACGCGTACAGGGTCAAAATTTGTCAAATTCAGAGTGATAATGAACAATTAGGAAATGTTATAACTTATACTCTCTTTGGGAAAAATATACTAACTCTTATAAGAGGGCTTTAGTATTACTCTACATATTGATAATCAATTATATTTGTAATATACATAAGCCATACCTGGTGGTTTGAGCATCTCGGAATGGGGTGCATGTTAAATGCCGAACTCGATCTGTTCATCTTTTTTGTTCAATGATGATCATGGGTTTATTACTCCACAGATGTATAGACTCTTCAACATAGTAGGGATATCATGAAGTATAATCCAGCTCAGCATCACGTTTACGAATATGTTTTTACGTTGCCATGGTGATCGTCCGAGAAAAAACATATCAGGGTCTCGCAGGTTTACACTTACTTTTGAATCCTTAAAGATATTAATTACTTAATCTGCATAGGTACGCATTTCAGTTTTTGTATACCAGATCCTTACACATAATACTCATACAAAGAGATCGTTTAAATGACTGAAAATTGCAGGCACCGATTTAAAATATGATCGTCGCAAAGTAAATTCTTCAAAAAAGTATTCTTTTGTACCAATCGTGGACCTAGGCTGAACTCAGAGTATCTTTCACTTGTAATATATTTTCAACACATTCTTCACTTCTGTACACTACCATCCAGAAAAATAGATTGTGAGGTAAATTTTCTATGTCCGTATTTAATATCATTTCACATAATCCTAGTTCGTATTCCTCTCTTTTAAGTTGTAAGGATTCATTAAACAAGTTGTAAAATCGAGAGTTTTATTATCAGGATGTAAAATCCACAGAGGCTGAGACGGCAGAGTTAACCCTAGAAGGATGCTACACACTCCATGATTATAATGGCAACTGGATTAATATATTCCTTAATTTAACTTGCTTTTATATAGTATTAACTTAGCAGGATAATCCCTCCATTTCACAAGTAACTGCTTATTTTTTTCCTTTATGCCTCTCGTAGCTAATATCTTTTCAATTTTTATGTAGGGGATTGAACCTTACTTTTTTGTATTTCTTGTTTATAAAATCCTCCTTTATCTTTTTTCACCATGCTAAATCTTCCGGTAATCATAACTTTAAACTATCACGACGGAATGGACCGATATTGTGCACTTTAAAAACTTCCCTGTGACCTCGGTTTCATACCGCCTTTCTTGATCTTTTCTTCTGTTCGAGATAACTCATACATAGTCTTCACGCTTTATTCCTGAATTATCTTTTATTTTGTTTTCTTTTTCATACAGATATGTTCGATGTCCTCTCAGCTTTAACTTTCTAAAGGAGTTGTCTTTATAGTTTCTATGGTAAGACCTGTTAAAAGAGTAAGCCAGATCGTCCAGTATATCAATATACTTTAAAGTATTCATTTTAGTAAAATACCTATTCATGTGCGTTCTTTAATAGTACGCTGTACCTCTTTCAACTATAGCGCTTTGTTTACGGAAAATGTTTTGTAATAGCTTATAATACTCCCAGAGCAACTCCTGAAACTCTCGACCCTTGAATTGCATTCCTGAATCTGTCCAGATCGTTTTTAGGAGCCTTACGTTAACCTATATAATTTCAAGTACTGCAGTGGAAACTGTAGCTGATCTTTTCCTTTATTGGCCTCAACCACAAGTATCTAGAGTAATACGTCATGGTACAAAAAGTCATGTATTGAAAATCCTTTCATTATATAGAACTTTATTTAATCATTTCCTTAAATCTTCTAATTGCCATACACTGTCGAGCTGTGGAGATATGGTTTTCCGTGGTAGGAAATTTTTTCTTACAGGTTTTATGTAGAGTAAATGCCTCTTCGCCCTCTAAATATGCTTTTAACTCTCTTTTTCCTCAATATTAGGATACCTAAGCAAACCTGGTGAAACGCCAAACCTATTTGGTTTCCCTCCCGATTGAAGTATACTTATCAACTACCTCCTTTTGCCTCCATGGTTTGGATACGAGCGCTTTAATTAAACGCTATTATATATATATATATAATATAATATATATAATATATATATATTTATATATTATATATATATATATATATATATATATATATATATATTATATCTAATATATTATATAACAGTGGCGTATCCAGATTTTTTTCGGGGGGGGCCAAACAAAAATCGTTTGCTTATATTATATATATATAGTATATATATATATATATATTATATATATATATATATATATATTTATACACTGGCAAAATCTGAGAGTGTAAAAACTAAGCACTTCCAAAGAAAGTTAAAATATACACTTTTTTCGAGTTAAGAATGAGTACTTTAAATACATCATTTTAACTATTCGACATACGGTATTTAACTCCCAAAAAAGAGTTCGTCCGGCGCATGCGCATTTTGACCAAATATGATTCATATTTTATACGTGATTACGTGATTGGTTGCCCAGCATTGTTGTTTTCCCTCCATAAAGTGTAAAGTGACGCGCAATTACTAATGTAATAATTATACTTAATTTTGTTTGTATAGTGACTCACCTAGTCTGCTGATTTTAATTTTATTAATTAATGAAATATCCCGTTTATAAATAATTAATTAATTAAGATCATTTGCTAGGCATATGTAGGCTATCTTTTCTCTAATCTACCATAGGCCTATAAGGGTAAGCCTAGAGCAAAAGTTGAGACAATATAGGCTAGTCAAATGTTCTCAGCTTGATTCCTTAAAGAGAAGCACTAAAAATAATGTGTTCTGATTTTTTTTTTTTTTTTTTTTTATTTTGATCAAATTATTGGTGAAACTTATTTTATTTACAATAGGAACGGGAGGTCGGATTTGAAAAATTTCTTCTATGATACCTAAATAGTAAATAAATGTTTGGCTGGAAATTGAATTTTTTTGCTTATTTTTTCCAAGAAAGGTGGTCGAGGGTTTATTTTTTTTTTGCAGATACCTCTATATGACATAAAAAGGGAAAAAAACATATGGCATAGCCACGGGGTATATTACGGGGGGCAGAGCAACCCGTACCCCCGAGCCCATGATTGTGTGGTTGAAAACAAAAAGTAATAAAACTTTTGGGCCTACAACATTAATTTATGTATCATAGAGGCTATCTGCAAAAAAGTTTTTCCAATCCGCATTACGTTTCTTTGAAAAAAAAAAATTAAAAAACCAAAAAATAAAATGGTATTTTACCCAGAGGGTTGTCACCCCCGATTTTTATGAAAATCACAGGATATACTCTAAAAAAATAATAATGAAGAATAGTGAAAACGAAAATTGTCGCTCTCTTTAGGAAAAAAAGTTACAGCCCCTCAAAGTTGTTAAAAATCCCATAGACTTTTCAATATTGATCGATCCAGGTAGTCTCATTTCAGGCCCTCTAAGTCAGGTTTTGATAATAGGTTTTGTTAGGTATACACAGAGGAAATCTATGTAGAATAACAAAGCTTATCATAACCTGAACTAGGATGGCCCTAAAACGAGCACGAGGCCCACTAATTTTTATTATAAGAAAGTCTATGGGAAAATTTTTAACTTTTAGAGGTTGTAACTTTTTTCCTAAAGAGACTGCCAATTTTCGTTTTCACTATTCTTCATTATTATTTTTTTAGAGTATATCCTGTGATTTTCAAAAAAAAAATTTTTTGTTTTTTTTTTTTAATAACAAATCCTATGGGGTTTTTTACAACTTTGAAGGCTGTAAACTTTTTTCCTAAAGAACGACATTTTCGTTTTCAATATTCTTTATTATTTTTTTAGATATATCCTGTGACTTTATAAAAAAGGGGTGACAACCCTTCTGAGGTAAACAATTACCATAAAAATTTTTTCCCCCCAAAAAAATCTATTTAGTTCATATAAGCCCCTTATGAAGAAATTTTTAAATCTTACCTCCTGTTCTATTGTCAAAGTAAGTTTGCCCCAAATTGTTTGATTAAATTTAGCTTTAGCATGATTAGTTTCAGTTTTTCCATATATTTTTTTTTAATTAGCAGCATTTCAGACTAATTGGACCAATCTTGTTAGTAGCATGTGCCAAAGCCCACATTGGTTCAGGGCACAAAAAGAAAATTTAAAAGTTCTCAGCTGACTTTACTTGGCAAAATGTTCTTCCTGTCTTCCCTAAAGTTTACCAGTCAGATTGGCTAGGCAAAAAGCTGACTTAATTATTGAAGCAGAAGCCCTAATTGGTAATCCATATAGTTGCTGACTGGATATATATATATATATTATATATTATAATTATAATATATATATATATTATATAATATATTATTATATAATTAATATATATTTATATATATTATATATTTATATATATAAACTCTTCACTCTGTGAATGCACCTTAATAAATAATTAGTTCTAGTAATAAGTCAATTTCAGAGTATTTATGAAAAAAGTAAAATATATAAATCTCTCTCTCTCTCTCTCTCTCTCTCTCTCTCTCTCTCTCTCTCTCTCTCTCTCTCTTTATTTCTCTTCTATATCTCCCTCTCTCTCTCTATACCTTCTCTCTCTCCTCTCTCTCTCTCTCCCCTCTCTCTCTTCTCTCTCTCTCTCTCTTCTTCTCTCTCTCCCCTCTCTCTCTATCTCTCTCTCTCTCTCTCTCTCTCTCCTCTCTTTCCTCTCTTTCTCTCTCTTCTCTCTCTCTCCTCTCCCTCTCCTCTTCTCTCTCTCTCTCTCTCTCTCTCTCTCTCTCTCTCTCTCTCTCTCTTCTCTCTCTCTCTCTCTCTCTCTCTCTCTCTCTCTCTCTCTCTCTATATATATATATATATATATATTATATATATTATATATAATTATATATATATATTATATATATATAATAATAATAATAATAAAAAAATAATAATAATATTTTTTTATTTTTTTAAAGATAAATGTACCTATCAACCTACCGGTGGGCGATGGGGAGACTGTCACCCCCCTCTGTCCCCCGTTGGCTTGAGCCCTGTAATGGTTATAAATAAATAAAAACTATTGATATAGCGAAAAATTGATATATCAAAATTTTTTGGTACGATTCTGGACCTACATGAGATGCGGAATCTGAATATAGCTATACCGGTAAGTAGTTTTGCAGAGAAACTTCTATATTTTTCAATATTATAGTGTTCTTATTCCTGTATTTGGCAATTTTATATTATATATATATATTATATATATATTATATTATATAATATATATATATTAAATATATATATATAATATATATATATTATGTGGTTTATTTTGTGTGGTATATATATTTTGGAATACGTCAGCACTGATTTTTGATTGAATGTCTTGTAATGAAACATAAAAACAAAACATAAATGACCGTCTTCTAGGAAAAAAAGTTATGAAGTCGCAAAGTAGTAAATAAGCGTATTGGGTTTTTATTAAATTCCAACTGACTTAGGATAAGTTTAGGTTATGATAAGGTTACATTAGGTATTCTAAGTTTAAATCCCATAACTTAAATGAACCCTAATGCCTGCAGCAGGGTTGATAATGCTGGTGGTGAGCTACCTAACACCTGCTGCAGGCTATTTAATGCCAGAGGTGTGCTTACTAATTCCTGTGGTAGGCTTTCTAATATCAAAATTACAATATAAGTGAAAAAAAATAGAAAAGTAAAATTTGAAGGGAAGTCGCAAAAAAAAATCACATTTTTGTTATAGTACGATCAGGGTTGGCAAAAAATCAGTTAAAAAAATTTAAAAACAAAAAAATAAAACTCCAATGGTTTTCTGGTTTTAATAGTTTTTTATGGTTTTAATGCTATTTTTATTTAATTAAAGCTTCTAAGTTCTAGGTATCATCACTACTTCATGTTTTAGTCACTTTTAATCTTACTTTTAATCTTATTCAAGCAAATAATAAATACTTAAATTAAAATTTAAACTTTATCTTAATATACGGTAACAAATATACAAAATAGATAGAACTGTAGTAGAGTAACTGGAAAATAAAAGTAATGAAAATACAACTACTTTTTTATTTTCAAAGTAAATGAAGTAATATAGCTAACTTTTAAATTTGTAAAATTGGTAGATAAAAAAAAAAATTCTTCAGTGGACAAGTATAAAATTGACGAGGAAAAAAATATAAAATTGCAAAATTATAAATGTATTATAATTTAACAGGGTTGGCAAAAACCAGTTTTTAAAAAAAAATAAAAATAAATAAAAACCATTGATTTTTTAAAAAAATATTTTTGTTTTAATGGCTTTTCTTTGGTTTTTAATGTTATTTTTATTTAATTAAGGGTTCTAAGTTCTAGGTACCATCACTACTTAATATTTTAATCACTTTTAATCTAAATTCAAGCAAATATCATATACTTAACTTAAAATTTAAATTTGATCTTAAAACTAATAGGCCTATACAAAATAGGTAGAACTGTAGTAGAGTAACTGTGAAATAAAATTAATGAAAATACAACTACTTTCTTATTTTAGAATTAAATGAAGTAATATAACGTTTAATTCTGTAAAATTGGTAAATAAATTTTTTTTTCTTCAATTGACTAGTGTTAAATTGATATGGATAAAAAAAATAAAATTACAAAATTATTTTTGTTATAAGTAACTATGAAAAATTATAAATCCATTATAATTTAATCTCCATCAGGCATCATCTTTGGCACATTCAGTTATCTTACTCATCTAAAAGACTATAATACTTTAAATCATCGTCCACACCTTCATTTAGAACTTTGTATAGAAAGACAAGCTTTCAAGTTTTTACTGAACATAATTTATTACAAAGTTTGAAATGAAGCAATCCAAACTTAGAAAACACTCACTACACTGGCATTTGGCAAAGTGCCAGTCAAGATGCCTGTAATAATATTTATACTTTCCTTCTCCACTTTGTCTTATAGAGATCTCTCCACCAAGCATTGGGTGTTACATTTGACAAGTGAGATGATTCAAATAAATAGCTTTTATCAAATTTAGTAGATTAAACTTTCAAATTTATTAAAATGGGAAATAATTTTAAATAAATAATCTTTCTGCACTAATTGCATAGCAATAGAATCTTAATATATGTTACAAAGTCCATTACAAAGCTTAGAATGAACCATGAAAAGGTTTGAAGTTTGAATGTTCTTTATATTAAAAAAAAAAAACATTGTTTTTTTTTAATGGTTTAAATCACTGTTTTTTTAATGGTTTAAACCAGCCAACCCCTTAGTACAATAGTGGTGACATAATGTATATATTCCTAAAAGTTCCAAAAAAAATTTTTTTTTAAATATATAAGTGGGTCACCTGGTTTATTAAAAAAATAGGCGTCTTGGCCTATTTAAGTATTTTCCCTACCACTATCAGTTGTCACCATAATGTTCCAGCCATTTTATAATTTAAATTACTTTGTGACTTTATAACTTTTTTCCTGGAAGATGTCACTCCTTTTTGTTTTTTCTATGCTTCATTACAAGGCATTTAGTTGTATCAAAATCAGTGCTGAAAGTAGTTTCTGCCTTAATACTATAATAATATATAATATATATAATATTATTATATATAGTATTATTATATATATAATATAAGTTATAGGATATATATATATAATATATTATATATAGTATATAATATAATAATATATATATAATATATATATATATAATATTTAATATATAATAGTTTTATTATATAGCAGTGGTAAAGTCTGGTTGTCATAAAGGAAATTTGATTTTGCGGAGTAATTTTTAAATGAAGATAAAATGTTAAAAATTTCAAATAAACACTTTGACACAAAAACAACCCACCTAATGTAGTTTTAAAAGGATGTATAAGCATGTCTTTGTGGTTTTATCGAAAAATTAAATTATTAAAAAATTTTAAAATATTATAAATTCCAAAATAAGAATTTGAATTTATTTACCTTAAAATATTGTAGCTTATTGGTGAACTCATGTTTCCACCTCCCCTTTTTAAGCATTTGTTTGAACTTAAGATGAATGAAACATTTTGACAAACTGGTTCCAAAGTGTTTGGATGTTGTTAATTGTGGCTTCATCAATTTGGATAGCATGTCCTGCAGCCAAGGAGTTAGGAAAAGGTCCACAAAAAAATATTGCCTCCAAGTACAGTTTCAAAAATTTCAATTGTTTTACTCCTTTGTGCACATATTGACCTTGTCTTTGATTAGGATGTTCATGTGGTCTTCTGCATCTATACACTTCTGTTTATTGGATTGACTTATAACATGCATTGCTGTCATTGGGGTTCTTCTGCCTAATCTTGATGATCTTGTTTCTCTTGCCTGACAAAACCTATTGGCAACAATATCTAGGAAGATTTTCAATGATGATGTTATTTGTGTTGAAAGATAACTTTATTTAATGTGTAGGGGAAAATAGATTACCTCTGTGTTTCTCCTTATGAAGTCCCTTGAGTTCCTTGACCTTAAGTAGAAGCATTTGATGCCCAATTCCAGTCCTCTTTGCCACTTTTCAGCTTTGACATCTTTTGCAGCTTTTTCCAGCTGCAGCTGACTGTATGTTTGCCTTTTTTTTTTAATAAACTTTGGCATTGTAAATAACTTTAAAATGTATTTTTATATAAGAAGGGAAGTAAAGTGCTCCCAAAGCAATGAGATTACCTCTTATTGGGCATGTTGAATGTTGGGATATGTTGCACAGCATTTCCTTCCTCTTTCACTCATATCCACTTTCTTCTTATACTGCAGTAGACTCTCCATTCACACCACATAACATTATTACCCTACAAATGTTCATGCATGCCTATATATATATATATATATATATATATATATATATATATTTATCTTTTTTTTTCTGTAAATATATATAATATATATTTATAAATTATATATTATTATAATATATATATATATATATTTATATATATATCACTAATTTGCCATCTGTCAAAGTGCCAGTCAAGATGCCTATAATAATATTTATACTTTTTTTCTCCACTTTGTGTTATAATAGAGAGTAGTTGAAGTGAGCTATGTTTGTGTATTCATTTGGTTTCTACCTGTGTGTAAGTGGTGCATAAAACTTCAAGCAGGGTTGGCACGATTGGGGACAACTGGGTTGTCCCCAATTGGTTTTTTCAATAAACCCCACCTTGAAAAAAACAGCCAAAAAACCCACCACTGGGTTTTATCTGGATTTTATATAAAAAAAAAAAGGTAAAAATGAAGGATAAAATTCAACTGTGACTGAAGGCTAATTAATTGAAAGATAGTAATATCTTATGTTTAATTTCTTTAGTGTTAATTTCAACTTTATTAATCCTAGTTTACTAGTTAAATGCTTTTTGTTATTATTATTATTATTATTATTATTATTATTATTATTATTATTATTATTATTATTATTATTATTATTATTATTATTATTATTATTTATCAGCAGCAACATTGCTCACTCAAGACAAAGGGGAGTCGCAAAAGAGCCCTAAGCTGAAGCTCTGTGGCCAAGACATCCCACACTCAAAAACACCCACTATACTAGGTGACAGGTGTTATTTTCGAAACCCACATGAGTGAAATGACCTTTGCTAAATTGCTGAACACATTGACAAGTGACAACATAACCAACAAAGCTTAAAAAATGAAATGCCTTTAAATTTTAATGCACTAGGTGGCACACCAAATTTGGCCAACAGAAAACCTTTAATAATAATAATAATATCCTGTTTCTTTCTATTTTTAGTTCACTATTTCCTACTATTCTTCCTATTCTGTTCGTAGAGGTTGTTCCAAGTTCATCCTTTCGATTGAAGGTGATTGGTATATGGATGTGTTTTAGATTGTATGACTTATGGCTTAATCTGTTTATATCTTTTTCTTTTTAGGAATTTATACTTTGAGGTTTGATGAAGATTTGGATTTTTTTGCAGGAAGGTATTTATTATTTATTTATAAATGGACTTCAAACAAAAAAACTAACTTTAACGACAGTGGTTGGACGTCAAACTGAACCACAGTTTATTTCAGGTTGGTAAAGGACCGTGATAGTTCAAGGCATACCTGTAAAGTTTGGTTAAAAAGACTTTGATCAGTCTAAGCATGGGATGCCAGCCGAGTTCACATTCAAAGAGGGAAATCAATTTGACATTTTATCAAAAACTCAGCAGGATCAACCATCATTGAAAACTTTTTCGTTTTGTTCTAATAATACAAATATTAGTGAAAGGGTTGCCTGAAAAATTATGCCATTCCATCAAGTTCTAATCATGCTCAACCGATTGTAAAGACCCTGAGTGCTCTATTAATAACCAACCAAACCAGTTTATCAATCAGGTTCATCTCTTTAGCATTACAGATGATTTACAAGATCTGAATACTTGGCTTAAGGTGTGGATGTAAAGTCTTAACTCGTGTGCAGATATAGGGGAACATTTATTTTAATGTTTTCCAGATAGTGCAGTAGCTTCAAATTTTAAAATGGGGCTGATGAAATGTAATATGTGATTAACCATGGACTTGCCCCCTATTTTTCTAGAAAGCAAAAGAACAATACACTCTACTTTGCAGTGAAGTCAGTTTTACTTTGAATTAAATTCAATATTTTTGGATGTGATTGTCTTTCTAGAGACTTGATTAGTTTTTTTTCTATAGTACCTGGGATTCACCTGTTATGTGAATGTGGCAAATTATTTAATTTAGGCTGGATATTTTGAAGGGAGGGTTTTCATAAAAACAATTTTTAGTGGAGACTGAAAGAACATTAGTTCTGGTGATTTCTAAAGAGCAGTGCACAAGCTATAAGATCTCATGAAAGTATTCATAAAGTTCCTATCACTCAAAAAATGTTGACAAATGTAAGAGCTGCCCATAGGAGATATGAAGAACATCTCAAGAGTCAAAACAGAACCAAAAAAGAAGAAAATAAAAGGGTTGAAAATAGAAAATTATCCATACAGATCAATAAACTTGAAGAGCAGAGAAAGATGTTAAAACTGAAAGCTTTGACAGAAGAAGACGCTATAAAATCAAAAATTCAGATGCTTGAGAAGAAAAAGTTAACCTAAATCTCCCCATTTAGAACTTTTGTGATCAGAGTGGACATTATTCACCTAGGCTAATAATGTAAGCTTTTAATTTATTTTCTTTTTGTATAAATAAAACTTTACTTTTGGAAAAAATTAAAAAGGAGTGCATTGGACGGCTATGGGGAAGGTATAGGCTGATTACTAAAAAAAAAAAATATTTTTTTAAATTCATCCAGGATGATGAATAGTTTCTAAAGTAAATTTTCAATAATTTAATGTATGAACTGAGTAAATAGGCTGCAATAATGATTAATAGATATTTTATACGCCAAAAATACCGAAAACGTGGTCAGGGAAAATTTGCGGTTTGGTCAGGGAAAGTCAGGGAATTCAAATTCAAAATTTCAGTGTGAACCCTGAAAAATCACTAAGAATATTAAATGATGATATTGCATATTCTCACTTATATTTCATGTCAATACATGATGACAAACTTATTTTTTGTTTTAAGATCTCATAAAACAGTGAAATATAGGTTGTTGTTTTTTTTGTGTACATTTTTAGAGTGGGTTGATTTTATGTACAATGATATATATATATATATATATATATATATATATATATATATATATATATATATATATATATATATATATATATATTATATATATATATAATATATTATATAATATATATAATATTACTATTATAATATATAGAGAATAGAGAGAGAGAGAGGAGAGAAAGAGAGAGAGGAGAGAAGCTGAGGGCACAAGAGGGAGAACCAAGGAAAACGAGGAAGAAAATGAGGCGGAAGGGGGAAGGCGGAAAAGGGAGGAAAAAAGACGGAAACTGACGAGGGGACGGGGGAAAAGTTCGGGGCTAGTGGGAAGGCTGAGGCGACCAAAAGGGGGGAAGAGAGAGGGGCAGGGGAAAGGGGGAGGTAGAAAAGAGAGATTGGTGTGGGGAAGGCGGGGGGGCAGAGAAGGTAGAAAGCAAAAGGGGCAGAGAGAAAGGGGGGCAGAAAATAGCTGAAAGGAGGGGGAGAGAAAAGAGGACAGAGGGGAAGGAGAAGGGAGAGGGAGGGGACCCGGGAGAACGGGGGAGGGCGGGGAGCGAGTCCGGGGGGAGGAGAGAGAGAGAGGAGAGAGAGAGATAGAGAAGAGGAGAGAGAAGAAGAGAGAGAGAGATGCAGAGAAAAATGAGGAGTGGGGGGATTAGAAATAGAGAGAAGAGAGAGAGAGAGAGAGAGAGGAGAAGAGAGAAGAGAGAGGAAGAGGAGAGAATCAAAAGCACACGGGAGTAGGGGGCCACGCAACCACCAGTCACGGGACGACGGCAGACAACAGTGCGAGGGAATGGCGGAGGAGTAGGAGGAGGAGGAGGACAGAGGTAGGAGGAGGAGGAGAGAGAGAGAGAGAGAGAACGAGAGAGAGAAGAGAGAGAGAGAGAGGAGAGAGAGAGAGAGAAGAGAGGGAGAGAGAGAGGAGGAAGGAAGAGGATAGAGATAGAGAGGATAGAGGAGAGAGAGAGAGGAGAGAAGAGAGAGGAGAGAGAGAGAGAGGACCGGACGAGAGAGAGAGAGAGAGAGAGAGAGATAAGACGGTGCAGAGAGAGGGAGAGAGAGAAGAGAGAAGGAGAGAGTAGAGAGAGAATAGAGAGAGAGAGAGAGAGGAAGACAGAAGAGCCAAGAGGACAAGAAAAAATGGTCAAGGCAAAGACCGCGAAGGAGGGGAGGGAAGAAGAGACCGGGAGGGGGGGGAGAAAGAAAGGAAGCGGGAATGATGGGAAGCGGGAAAGGAGGGGGGCGCAGGAGGAACAGGGGTGCGGGGGAGAGGGAACAAAGCGACAGGTGGGGACAGGCATGGGTAGGGGGAGGCAAGCGACAGCGGAAAAGGGGAAAGAGGGGGGACAAAGGGGATGGGGGGGGCAGTGGGAAAAGGTGGGCCCCAAAGGAAGAGAAAAGAAACGCACCGGAGAGGGGCAAGGAGTGCAACCACCGGGGAGTAGGAGGGGCAAAGGGGAAAGACAAACTGAAGGGGCTCACCAAAGGAAAGAGGTGGGGCGCGCGGAAGGGCACAGCGAGGCGAAAGGGAGACGAGTCGAAGGAGAAGGAACGCAACAGACGACCCCAGAGGGGGCACAGTGGCGGAGAATGAAGAGGCTAGGCAAGGGCAAGGGGAGCCAGCAGGAAGGAAGAAGCAAGGGAGGGGAAAGCAGGGAGCACGAAGGGAGGCGGCAGAGCGGCAGAGGCACGAGAGGAGGAAGAAGCAAGAGAGGGGAGGCGAGGGGGGCGGGAGTGAGAGGGGACAGGAAAAGTAAAGGAGGAGCGGAATGGGATAGAGCCGAGGGAAAGCCAAGGGGACCCCCAGGAAAGGGGGGGCAAAGGGGGCGGGGGGGGGCAGGGGAGAGGGGGGGGAGGAAAGGACGGACCCGACTGGAGGGAAGGAGGAAGGGAGGGGAAAGGGGGGGGAAAAGAAGGGAAAAGGAAAGCCGGGAAGAGAAAGGAGGGAGGGGGGGAGGAGAGGAGGAGGGGCAGGAGGGCTGGAAAGATAGGGGGAGGGAAGGAGAGGGGGAGAGAGAGAGGAGCAAGAGGGGGAGAGAGTAGTGGGAGCAGAGAAAAAAAAAAGGCGGGAGACCCAGCCGTGGACCCTAGCACCGAGCCAGGCCAGCGGGGCAGAGGGCGCCAGCCACAAGGCCAGGCCGGAAAGCCACGAGGCCAGGAGAGAGAGAGAGATGAGAGATAGAGAGAGAGAGAGGAGAGGAGAGAGGAGAGAGAGAGGGGAGAGAGAGAGAGATGGACTTCTTAGAGTATAGAAGAGAGAGAGAGAGAGATAGAGAGAGAGAGATGAGAGAGGAGAGAGAGAGGAAGAGGAGAGAGAAGAAGAGAGAGAGGATGGGAGACAGAATCGGAGGCCGAGCCGAACAGGCCGAGAAGGGAGGCGCCAAGGCGCGCGCAAGAGACCGAGGAGACCGCCAGAGAGCGGCAGAGTAGAAGGACCGGACCGAGGGCCGTGTAGGCGCCAGGGCCGGCCGGGGAACAGCGAACCGAACTGAGACGGACGCGGCTGGAGCCGGATCGGAGAGAGGGATGAGAGCGGGCACAGTGACGCAGATCGCCATCTCGGACGCGGCCGCGACCGAGGCGGGCCGAGGGGCGCGGCGCCGCACCCGCATAGCGAGGGAGAAGCCGCGAGGGACATGACGAGAGAGAGAGAGAGAGAGGAGAGAACGACGCGGAGAGGAGAGAAGAGAGAGAGAGAGGAGAGAGAGAGAGAAGGGGGAAGGGGGAGGAAGAGGCAGGAACGGAAGGATCAAGGGGGGGGAAGAGGGGAGCAAAGGCGGGACAGAAAGGGCGGCAGACGAGACAGCGCAGAGACAAGAGCAGGGAGAGGGACCAAGAAGGGAAGAAGACAAAAAGGCGGCACACGAACGGACACGGCAAGACGGAGGGGGCACGGAGCGGAGCGCACACCCAGGGGGCAGCGGGAAAGGAAGGAAGGGGGGGGGGGTGGGGAAGGGGGAAAGCGCGGAGGCAGGAGAAGGTAAAAAAACCGAGGGTGCCAAAGGGAGGGGGGGGGGGACAGAGAGAAAAGGGCACAGGGGAAAGTGAAGAGGGGGGGAAAAGAGGAAAAAGACCAACGGGGCCAGGGCAAGCAGGGGGGCAATGGGGGGCGGCGGCCGGAAGGAAGCGGCGGACGAAACGGCAGGGGGGAGCAAGCCGCTGCGGAGGGGAGACGGGACCGGGGCGAAGGCGGGCAAGGGGAGAGGGCCGCAGGAGGAAAGGGCAAGAGCGAGAAGACAGGAACGGGGGCGTACCACAGGGCCAGAGGGGAAAGGGAGCGGAAAGAAACGGAGGCGGAACGTCGCAGGCAGGGCCAAGGGAAACCCAGAAACCAGAAGAAAAGGGCCAGCCGGGGGAGAGGGCACGGAGGGGGACACGACGGATGAAATGGAATGAATTTTTGTTGCTGTTTCTTTTTTTTTTTTTTTTTTTTTTTTTTTTAACAAAAGACCTTTTTAGTTATTCTTTACGCTTTTTTATCTACATTCCTCTATTTATTTTTTGTGTAAATCTTGAGGCGGGATATACTCCTTGTATGAACTTAATTCCTACCAATCAAAATCGGATATAATTGCTAATCTTAAGCATCCGGAATCATCTTCGATTAAATGTTTTAATTATTTAAATTTGTTTAGGTCGGCTTTTATTCCGAGCACTATAAAGTGTTTCTATGCTTTGGGTATAGTGGCAAATTTTCCATCCTTAAGGGACCCGTTTTCAGATTTAGGCTATGTAAGTATTGTGAGCATGTTAACATTAACATTTGCATTGTTTTATTTATAAAGGCTTGATATAGCTGGTATGATTTCAGTAACATTAATAATAATATCGTATCTTTGTTTTTGCTTCTTCATTTATTTATCAAGTTAACCTATTCTTATAATTTTCAACCATTTATCGTTATATCCAAGAGTTAAAATGTGTTAATGTTTTCATACATTATAATAATAGTTAAAATTGTATTAAATGTATATATATATATATGAATATTTTTATTTTCAGGAATCAATGTATGATCCTCTTACTAAGTCTGGCTATTTAGAATGGCGGATAAAAACAGTTCGCCGACATAATTTACCAATTAAAGGTAAAAGGAAACAGTCTCTGACAGAGATTACTAGTGGACCAACCTTGAAAAGAGTCGCAGTTGCAGAAACTGATTTGGACGAGTGCCAAGACGGATTCATAAGCACCTTATATTATAATACTTTACCTCTGTTCTAAGTAGCGTTAATGAAAAAGAAAATATTTCGAATTGATGAACAGAAGAACGGTCGCTTTGAGAGAATCCAATTAGAAACATTAAGCAGAAACAATTACTGAAAAGATTTCGAGGTTGTTGGACACACGAGGACTTGGTAATTATTATATTTTTTTTCATTTCAGTTGATTTTCATTGAATACATTAAAGTATACAATTTAATTATCTTTTCAAGATTCTTCAAGATTTTAACTTGCTCTTCCCTAACCATTCAAATGAGCTGTTAGCAAAATGGCCTAGGTTTGAAGAAGCTGTTGTAGAAGTTGCATCAGAGTCGTTAAATACGAAGAGCAACCCAGAACTTGAAAAGCTGTTCAATTGTATCCGTGAGCTTGAGGAAAATTCTACTAGTGGAGGTAGTGGAGGTATTCTTTGTATTTTATAAGGAGTAATTTAGTACTGTATGTTAATCTGATCATTTTTTGGGAATATTTTGTTTTTATTTTGCAGACAAGGACTACAGTGCTTTGCTGTTGTACATCTATTTGGCCTCAACAGTTGTAGCAAATCTTGAAGCGTTTGAAGTCTTGATGAGCGCGAAAAGAAAATTGGAGTGTTCGAAAAAGCTTAGTATAACTTATATATATATATATATATATATATATATATATATTATATATATATATAATATAATATATATATATATATAATTATTTATAATATTATATATATATATATAATATATATATAATATATTATATATTATATATATAATGAATTGGTGAATGTAAAGGGACTGTCTTGAGTGTGCTAGGGTCTTACATGAGGGTATGTCGTTACTGTGTTATTGTATAGTAATGAGACTATGGTCGGGAAAAAAAGTATAGATCTAAATTCAATTGTTCAGATGGACATCTTAGGGGTGTGCTTAGGTGTGAGAAGAATTGATAAAATGAGGAATGAACTTATTAGAGAGTATTAGTGGTGTGAAGAAAGGGGTAAAGAGGAATAAATGAAAGTATTTTGAGATGGTTTGGTCATATGGAAGGATGAATATAGTCGGCTGGTTAAGCGGATGTATAGTGGCGAGTGTGTTTGGAACCGACCGGGGGAGACCGAAGAGAAAGTGGATTAAGTCAGTAAACGAATGGTTTGCAGGAGAGAAATGTGAGTTTGTAAGGCGAAGAAGAAGGTTGTATAACAGGGAGTGAATGGCGGGGATCTGTTGAGGGGGTATCGTTTGTTTCCCACCTGGGCAAGGATGAATCCTTACATTGGACGAGCTCTAACCATAGTGAGTGTCCATCCGCAGCCCATGAAGCTTTAGGGTAGATTTTCTAACTGCGATGAGTTCTCATTTTCTCCTTTCCCTTCCCCTTCTTCCTCCCTTTAAATAGAGTTCCACTTCATCGATAAGGTAATTAAAAAGAACTGAGAGGAGGAAAGCATTGAGCTTGAACATCGACTATTGTCAATGTTCTCACAACTTACTAAAGAGGTTCAGCAAGACCTTAATTCCATTATTGGGAAAATATAGAAGATAAAGAAAGAGAAAAATATATATATATATTATATATATATAGTATCATATTTGTAATCCTGCAAAAATATGTTCGCTATATATCTTCTCATATATTAATAATATATACTAAATGTTTAATGTATTAAAAAATATAATATATATATATATATATATATATATATATATTATACTTAGATATATATATTTCTTTTTTCTTTCTTCTTTCTTTAGTCTACTCTTTGCCCCAATGACTGGGTGGTAAGGTGGCGTTGTTCATTGCATCGGCGTGAAAAGAAAGCAGTAGAAGCAAATGACAAAAGTGAAAAAGAAAGCCCAGGCCTTACCGCCCCCTCTGACATATTAGTAGAATTCGTCGCAGTCTTGGAAAATCCACCTAGAGCTTCGCGGGACCACGAAGGGACCCTCACAATGGTAAATAGTCAGTGTAAGGGTTCATCCCATTGGCCAGTGTGGCCACACCATACCCCCTCACCAAACCCCGCTATTCACTCCTTTTATGCACCTTTATTCTCGGCCTCTGCCAAACTCACACATTTCACTCCTTCAGACATTCGATTACTGACTCAATCCACTTTTCTATACGGTCTCCCAGGCGGTCGATTTCCCCAACACACTCGCACTGTACTCCGCTTAAACCAACCGACTATCATTCATCCGTTCCACATGACCAAACCATCTCAAGATATTTTCTATCTATTCTCTCATTTACCCCTTTCTTCACACCGTCCACTTCCAACTTCTGCTCATACGTTTCATCCTTTTATACTCTCTCCCAGTAAGTTCTTCGTCACACTAGCTCTGCCCACGAATGGCCTCCATTCCTGCATGAAACACAGTGAACTTTAGATCTATTCCAATTATTCTAGAGTCTAGACCATAGTCTCTACTACTAATTCTCCGATACTAACAGTAATATCTAATCTCAGTGAGACATATTTAAGACCATAGCGCATTCAACAAGATTTTTCAAATCTCTCGATCCGATACTCTCCACCAGCTCCCACGTCTATCTTCTGCTATATTCGTCATCCAAACTTCTTCTACTCTGTACAACGATTCCCTTCTTCATCCAACATTACCCTAAATATTTAACTCAGGCACTTGTTCCAGCTGTCACATCTAACATAACTTCACACCGGGAACTGTCCTCACTCACAACATACCTTACTTCTTATCTACGGGTTTATTTTCAAACCCTCCTTTTACACCACCCTGCCAAATCTCTCTTACCAATCCTCTCAAACTTTCAGATTCGCCACACAAAACCAAATCATCCGCATATATAGGTAGGGCACCCTCCACATCTCCATTCTTCATCACTTCTAACACCACTTTATCCCTGCACCCCCAAATCTTACTTTTTCACACACCCATCCATATACAAATGAATAACCAAGG
>JABUQX010093050.1:62500-70000 GCA_015478945.1 Trachelipus rathkii
GTTTCCCTATTAACTCCTATCATACCCATGTTGCAAATCCATAAAACCTAAATACAATTATTTCTTCTTCTCCCTCATTTCTCCAATCATTTGTTTCAATGTAAAGCTTTGATCCACACATCCTCTACCACTCCTAAACGCACCTTGTTCTCACCAATCAGTTCCTTCAGTCACTCGACGCACTTTTCGACAAAATACCAGCATATACCTTCCCTTACAACACTCAATAAACGAATTCCCCTATAATTTCTACATTGTTCCCCTTTTCTCCCTTACCCTTATACAAGGGTACTTTTTTTACCGCTCTCCTCCAATCCTTGGAACTAGTTACCGAATTCCAATAAACGCGTTGTAGTAGCGAACTAAACTATCCAATTATCCAATCAATCACCATCTCGCCTCCGCTCTTGATCATCTTCACTAGTAATTTCATCGTGTATACCTGTCAGAGTTTTACCAGTTCTTCAAACTTTCTTCACTCCTCGTACCCATTACCTCCTCCTTTACTAATAACCTCATCCCAAAATACCTATTCCTTCTTGCACCATTTCAAAACCGCACCATTCACTATCACCTCTCCATTACTGTTAATATTGTGCAGATTTCTCGAAGTGTTCTTTCCACACTCCTCCCACACTCCATTCATCAGTTACAAAAGCACCATCCCTATTCATTATTCTTAAGCAGATTCCCCTTATTCTCATTTTTAACCTTTCGCGCTCCTTCCAGGAAGAGCTTCTATTTCCTTGTAAGTCCCACATTCATCCTCCTTCCAAAACTGTTCATTTACCTCTGTTTTCTCCCACGTATACACCTTTTAGTATTTCTTTTTTTCCTCCTTATATAAATTCAAGGCATCTTTCTTTTGAATCTATCATCATTTGCTTTTAGTTACATTCAACCACGCTTCTTTTTTACTTTAACCGCTTTCATTCACCTCTTCATTCCACCATTCCTGTTTTAACATTCTTTACTTCCTACTTTAAGCCAACATCAGCACACTTCCTTGTGCACTACTAACAATTGCTTCCTCATTTGCCCCCAAGATTTGTTCAGTATCAACTTCTTCACATTCAAGCCGTTTTACTAGCGAGCGCTCTTACGTACTTATCCTTATTACCTTGTTCACTTAACTCTCACTGTTATTTTTACTTACATCTAGCATAGGGCCTCCTCTTCATACATATATATATATATATATTTTATATAATAATATATATTATAATATATCATATATATTATATATATATATATAGTATATTATATATATATATATATAATATATATAATATATATTAATTAATAATATTATATATATATATATATATATATATTATATATATATTATATATATATAATATATATTCTATTATATATAGATATATAATATATATATATATATATAATATATATAATTATATTATATATATATATATATATATATATATATATATTATATTATATATATTATATATATATATATAATATATATATAATTATATATATATATATATATATATAACTATATATATATATATATATAAATATAATATATTATATATATATATATATATATATTATATATATATTTAAAAAGGCTGTAGACAGGGGTGTTCAAGGGTTCAACCTCCCGAAATTATTTTAGGGTTCAAAATTTTTGATTCCTTAAGTCTCTTTAATAATAATGATAATGAATAATACTATAATAATAATATAATAATAATGATAATACTATAATAAATAATAATTAATAATAATAATAATAATAATAATAATAATAATATTAAGAAGTTAATTTTGTTGATATTACTACTATTGATTTTTTTTCAGGTTGGAATTCCTTTAAGCACTATCGCAGAAGAATTTAGGGGATCTCAACCATTTTTAGTTGCTTTAGGAAACTCGAGAAAAGAAATATCTTCTTATTTCATTTTTATTGACTCGTTGTGTGTTCGCACCTCTTGTGATTCTTTCATGGGTGCATTTGACGAATTCTTCAAGTGCCACTACGTATTCCGTATATCCTATCTGAAAGCTTTATGGGAAGAATTAAATGAAGAAAAACTACCAATATTGATAAAAACAACAGAAAGAATCTCCTCGAATCAAGGACATTAGGAGCAAAATTTTGAATAAAATGCAATCACAATAATGTTTTAGTTATATTTCTTTAATTTTTCAATTAACGTTAGAATTTGTTTGATTACTTAACATTTTTATTTTATTTTAGCCAAAATGTTTAAATACTTTAAATGCCATAAATACTTCGTTAATAGTAAGGAATATGTAAATCACTTAAAATTTTACCATGTGATCTTTGATGGAAATGTTTTGTTTTGTATTCAAGATGCTTGTAATAAGCATTTTTACTCATATAGAGGATTTATAAACCATATTCAAAGAAAATATAGTTAATTCATGTGTGAATCAAAGTTATTGTGAACAGAATTACTTTGTCACTAAAAATCATGATAGAGAAGAGTCACTTTTTAATGAAATTACAAATTTTGCTTCATTTATTTATTCTAAAGATATTCCTCTAAAAGTTGCCAACGAAATAATGTGTCATACATGTAATTTACTTAGCAAAATCAGTGATATTTGTAAAAATAATGAAAATTTGGATGTTTTTTTTTATCTTGAAAGCATTAATAATAATTATACATCTAACATGTTTTGGCTTCAATGCTTTATAGCGAAATTTAATTTAGTAGAGAGTGTAGATATTGCAATTGGTACATATGAAGATACAAGATATAATAAAAAAAATAAATACTTTGAACCAGTAATAGTTAGTAGCACATTTACCTACATTCCAATTCTTAAAACACTAACTTTTTTGATGAATAATGAACAAATACAAGTTATTTTCTTAAGAGTAACAATAATTTACAGAATGTTATAAAGAGATTTCAAGAGCTTCATGTTTTGCCAACCACCCTCTTTTTTCTGTTGAAAAGTTTGCATTACAAGTTCATCTATTTTATGATGATTTTGAAATTTGCAATCCAATTGGCCACAGAGCCAACATCCACAAATTAGGTGCCATTTATTTTACTTTAGGCAATTTACCTCCACATCTCAATTCGTACTTGAAAAATATTCATTTAGTAGCTTTGTTTCATGTTCAAGACTTAAAAGCTTTTGGGTTTCATTCTATTTTAGAATCCAATTGTATCAGATCTTAGGGTACTAGAAACCACAGGAATAAAAGTAAATTTTCTCGAAAATCCTCTTAAGGGAACAATTTCCAATTTTAGTGCAGATAACTTAGGGTATAATACCATTATGGGTTTTGTACAGTCTTTCAACTCTACATATTTCTGTAGGATTTGCACTAGTAGCAGGGATCAGTGTAGGAATGTATTTAAGGAAAGGTTAGATATGCTTAGAAATAAAGATAACCATAATGAGCATTTACTTTGTCTGGATGATTCAACTCCTCATGTCTTTGGAGTTAAGGAAGATACTTTATTAAATTCTTTGCAATATTTTCATGTAGCAGAAAATCATTATGTTGATATAATGCACGATATGCTAGAAGGAATTGTCCAATATGAGATTAAATTGTTACTAAATTATTTAGTTGATCAGAAGTCCGTGACACCAGATCATTTATTAAAACAAATCTACAGTTACCCATATGACTCTCATGACAAAAAAAATCAACCCACGTCAATTAAACTGCAGACTAAATCTAAGGATTTAGGTCTTAGTGCTTCACAGGCTTGGTACTTTGCTAGGTATCTTCCTTTGATTTTGGGTAGCATTGTCAATCCAGGTGATCACAAGGGACACATGACTTTACTTTCCCTTCTATTACAAATCATGAATATAGCTTTTTCTCCAAAAATAACCTTATCTTTAACTCGTTACTTGTCAATGCTTATTGATGAACATCATACTTTATTCGTAAGTTTATATGGCAAAGAGCAGTTGATTCCAAAACATCACTTTGTTATACATTATCCACGTATTATGCGAGAAAGGGGACCATTGATATATTTTTGGGCCTTAAGATTTGAAGCCAAACATTATTATTTTTCCTCGATGGCACGTACTGTGAGAAATTTTAAAAACGTAACAAAAACCTTAGCAATACGTCATCAGTTAAAACAAGCCCATTTATTTCACAATCCTGATTCGTCCATTCAGTTTGGACCTTTAAAAAATAACATTTTACCAGAGTATGTGGGTGAAGAAATTGTAAAGAAGTTCAATTTGAGTGATGGAGTAAGGTGTTTAAAGCATATAATATTGAGTAATGTTATGTTCAAATGTGGCTCTATAATATTTATTGGATTTCAGAATGATTGGCTGAAATTTGGGGAGATAATAAATGTAATAGCTTGTAAGAGCGGAGTTAATTACTTCCACGTCAGAGTTTGGTACTCCTTATATTTTTCTGAAAGATTTCACTGTCACATTGTAGAGAGATCAAAAGAGTTCGAGTTATTAGATATTTGTAGTCTGGAAGATTTCACTCAATATTCAATTCATAGTTCTACAGACAATCTTGATACTGATAGATATATAGTTCCTAAGCATATTTTATTTTAAGGTTTTGCATTCGACTTCACAGATTAAATTGTATTTCAGCTTTATTTATTCTATATAATAGCTTGGCTATACCTAACGGGTTAGATTGCCGACAAAATCCAGTGATTACTTTCCTCAACTATAACCATCTATTTAACTTTTTACTTTCAAATTTCCAAAATTGTCTTTCTAATTTTAAAAAAAATGCTTTGTACTTTATTATAATATAATATAATATATAATTATATATATATATATATATATATATTATATATATTATATATTATATATATATTTATATTATATATACTATATATATATATTATATATATATATATATATTATATTTTATATATATAATAAATATATTATATATATATATATGGGCCATAATATAATGTAAAATTTTTTTTATTACCTTGGTATATTTATATGTTGAAAATATATATATAATATAATATATATATATTATATATATATATATTATAATTATATATTATATTATATATATATAATATATATATATATATATATTATTTGATGTAATTTTTTTATTTACCTTGGTATATTTTATATATTGTTGAAATATATATTATAATATATAGATATATATATTAATATATATATTATATGATATATATATATATATATAATATAATAATATATATATATACTATATTATTATATATATAATTATATATATAATATTATTATGATGGTAATTTTATTCAACTTGGTATATTTTTATATGTTGAAATTAATAAACATTTGGTTAATTTTGTGTTTAATAAAACCTTACATATATATATATATATATATATATATATATATATATATATATATATAATAACATATATATATTATATATATATATATTATATATATATATATATATATATAATATTATATATATTATATATATAATATTATATAGTAAATGAAAAGAGGTCACTACACACCTTTTTAATAGTGAGGCTAACTAAATAAATGAGTGAATTGGTTTCCTTTAAAAGAGTACAGTAAACTAACATGGAGAGTTTAGTAGGCATTCTTTCGTGAGTTAAGGTTAACTCATCTAGAGAGTATATTTGTCAATATATCGTGAGTGAAAATACACTCCTTTTTAAGAGTTTATTTATCATCGTTTCGTGAGTAAAATTTCACCCCATTTAAAGAGTTACTGGAACTTCCATAGAGAGTTTATTTGTCATCGTTTCAGGAGTGGAAATTCACTCTTATTTAAGAGTTATGATAACTCTAAAAAAAAGGCTGCATATATGGGCACTTTTTAAGAGTTTATTTAACTCCTTATGGAGTTCATTTCACTCTCTCGAATTTGCAGTGTATATATATATAATATATGTATATATATATAAATATATATATATAATTTATATATATTATATATATATATATATATATTATATATATATTCATATATATATAATATATATTTATAAATATATATATATATATATAAATATATATGATATATATATATAATAATATATATATATTATTATATAATATATATATATATATATATAGATATATAATATATATAATATATTATATATATATATATATATATATATATATATATATACAGTATATATATATATATATCTATATATATAGTATATATATATATATATTATAATATATATATATATATATATAATATATATATATATATATATAATATATAATATATATATATATATGTATAATTATACTATTACGGGTGTCTCAGCAATACGAAACAGCTGTGTATCGCGTGAAGTATTGCGTATGTGACAAAATTTTCTAAATAAAACCTGTGTCCTTTAATTAGCTCTACGAGGTGGAACAGTTACAGTTTATTTTTGCGCATGCGCAGTAGTCCAAATGCGCGGAACTATGTTTTTTTGAATGGAATGGTATATTTTTTATTCCAGATTTGAAATGTACGTACAAAATTATACATTAATTACTGAAGACACTTTTACCTACAGTGTATACCTTACACGCTATCCACGTTCAAAACATTGAATCGCTACTGGTGTATACGACACACATACTTATATTAACGCACATACCGTATGGTAATGAAGGAACTTACGAACCAAGTAACCTTTCGGACATTACGTTGAAGTAAATTTGGGTGTTTAGAACCAAATCGTGAAACACACAGATACTGTAACGTTGGTATAGGGAACGACATGCCTCGCGATGTGTACTCAGACGACGAAAAACGAGCCATGGTCAAATTGTACATTGCAAATGGATGGAATTCACGGGTAGCCGCAAGTCTCTATTTGCAATGTACAATTCGACCATGGCTCGTTTTTTCGTCGTCTGAGTACACATCGCGAGGCATGTAGTTCACTATACCAACGTTACAGTATCTGTGTGTTTCACGATTTGGTTCTAAACACCCAAATTTACTTCAACGTAATGTCCGAAAGGTTACTTGGTTCGTAAGTTCCTTCATTACCATATGGTATATGCGTTAATATAAGTACTGTGTGTCGTAATTACACCGAGTTAGCGATTCAATGTTTGAACGTGGATAGCGTGAAGGTAACACTGTTAGGTAAAAGTGCTCTTTCAGTAATTAATAGTATAATTGTACGTAACATTTCCAATCTGGATAAAAAACTATTACCATTCATTCAAAAAAAAATAGTTCCACGCATTTGGACTACTGCGCATGCGCAAAAATAAACTGTAACTGTTCCACCTCGTAGAGCTAATTAAAGGACACAGGTTTTATTTAGAAAATTTTGTCACATACGCAATACTTCAAGCGATACACAGCTGTTACGTATTCGCTGAGACACCCTGTATATATATATATATATATATATATATATATATATATATATATATATATATCCAGCTATGAAAATTTAAAAAATATAAAGACCCATATATATATTTTTTATATGTATTAAATATATATATATATATATATATATA